>CAVNZG010000554.1:0-224828 GCA_963693315.1 Diogma glabrata
ATCATTTGAGTGACGCTACCAAAAAGTTCTCGGCAAAATTGGCTCCAAAGTTCTTACCTGCAATGATTAAGACTAAGATTGGAAATGTATTCTACGAGTGCATAGATATGAGCGGTAAGAATCTTGGAGTACATCACGCGAAAGACATCAGGGAATGATGTCTTTTCGTTAGGTAGGGTTGTTCCTCTGGCTGATTGTCGCCTCTGGGGTTCACATCTTCAGGTCATACTTACTGGTTGTATCGGGGTGTCCATGGTGCTGACGTTCGGATGGATGGTCGGTCTCAATACTCAGTGAGTTCTTAAGGACTTCATGAGTGTTGGAACCGGTCATCGGTCTTGACGCCAGTGACGGTGGGTATCTCGATCCCAGATACAATTTAATAAGTGGAAGTAGTTCGGTGGTTTTCTGTCATGGAGGGGATGGCGACGTTTTTGTGATTTCAAGAGTAAAAATCTTGGTTTCTACCTTGAATTCATGGTGTAACGATCGCAATAATCGCAAAACAATAATAAAATCAAATTCCTCTTTGTTTTCAATTCAATAGAAATGTATTACATTAATTTCCGTTCATTTTTACATTAATAGTACTTTTAAAATTTTCCCAACTTAACTGCTAATTGATTTTGAATATACTATAAAAAGCCAACGAACGTACTAAATTTTTATTTCCAATACTAATGAACAGATGTCGTTGTTAATCATTGCTGAATTTTGAAGATACCCGATTTTGTTTTGACATCATAAGATGTCAAAAGAAAAATCACATTTTTTTTGCAATTTAAAAAAGATTCATTCCATTTTTGCTTTTCAAAAGAAAATGTTCAATTGTTTTTGTGATTAAACATTAAATCAAACAAAAAAGTTAACACTGTTTTCATTAGTGTGTGATTTGGATTACATATATACATTTTTTCTGAAGTTTTTTCATTCTTGTTTTCATTAAGTTTTTTTACTTAATTTATCTTAAAAGAAATCTGCTTTATAAAAGTGGCAGTACATGAAGATAAAGTATCCAATGATGTTATCGAAAGTATGAATAGCAAGGATAACAGTGATCGAAGCTATTACCACAGTTAGAGACAATCGAGTGTTTGATGGTTTTTCCGGTTGTTGAAACCGCATGGATTCAAAGGCAGATACATAAATGAAAAGTTAAAGGATCAAATGCAATGTTCAATTGGGCATTTCGAACAACGAAGGTATAATTCAACAGCAGCAACTGATGTTCACAAATTAGTTCATCCAATGTAATTAGTTGATCAAACGCTAGTCAAGGGAATTGAAAATTAGAACCAGATCATCAATCAACAGTTAATAATTTAAGGTATTTATTGTAAATATATATATATTAATTTTAGTTTAATTATTCTCTTTGGAATGTCAGGCTAATTATATAAAGTTTAAGAGATTCCCAAATTTACGATTCGATTTTATCCCGGGTAAATTCCTTTTAAATATATTGGTTAACAAAGGTCCAACATAATAATATATATATATATATATATATATATATATGTATATATATATATATATATATATATATATATATATATATATATATATATATATATATATATATATATATATTGTAACGACTCTTCGTTGGCTCTTTTGGATTATTGAACAAACACGACAGTAAAAGACAGATCTTTAGTTAACAGAATCTCAAACTTTATTTGTCATCAAATTACAGCAGCTTCCGTTTTTCCTTACAATAAATTCCAGGGTCTCCAATTTATGTACACTAAACTTCACCGCTTTTCACAATTTGAATCAATAATATTCGGAATCGTAAAATCTGTATTTACTATTCCACTAAGTTCAGATTCTTTCACTATTAGTACCCAGGCTCAAGTACCTCCGATTATTCCTTATACTTTCGAATATTTGTAAAACACTTTTAATTGCAAAATTAAAACTGACTATCTGATATTTTTGTTTGCTTATTTATATCGAAAAATAAATAAATCGAAACTTCTATAATCCACTAGAAATCAATACTACGTAGTCCGTACATCTGAAATAGGCCACACCTGTTTTCATTCATACTTGCATTTGTATTAGCGAACTCAAATTTAATTTATGCAAAATGTATTAGGTAACTCCTTTTAATTCATTAATGTAAATATTTGTATAACAAATTTAATTTACATTAATTTATGCAATACAATTTGCAATACAAGTAAAAGATTGAAAAAGGAGTTAACTTTCAATTCATGAATGAGTAAATAAAGTTAACCCATTCTGGACGAAGTTTATTACATTGCCCTCCATTTAGTTTTGTTCGTCCCGAACAATATCAAAGATCGCATTGGTGCTGTTACCTTGGTACGGTGCCAACCTTTGCAGATGTATCACTTTCATCTTGGTACGGGGTCCCTTTTGTATGCGGTAGATAACATCATTAATTCGTTTGATTATTTTATATGGGCCTTCCCAATCTGGCTGCAGCTTGGGTGATCTTCCCTTAGTTCTTCTGGGGTTGTATAGCCATACCAATTCTCCTTCTTGAAAACCGCCACTATTTGCATTTATGTCGTACCTGGTTTTCATTTTGTCACTGGCAATCTTAATGTGGTCTCGAACCTGCTGATGGATTTTATTCATCTTCTCCCTTAGTTGTCCCACATAATCTGTTTTCGTGGATACCACACCTCCAGGGATGCCAAACTCGATGTCACTAGGAAGATGAAGTTCTCTTCCGAACATGATATTCGCTGGCGTTTCACTTGTCGTATCGTGCACTGCGCTACGATAGGCCATCAAGAATAACGGAAGATCCTTGTCCCAATTTCTTTGGTTGGCTTCTACTACCTTTGACAAATGTTCTTCCATGGTTCGGTTGAATCGTTCTACCATGCCATCCGATTGTGGGTTCATAGGTGTAGTTCGTGCTTTTCTAATGCCGAGTGTTCTGCACAGCTCTTCCATCAGTTGAGATTCAAAATTCCTTCCCTGGTCGGTATGCAACTCGAGCGGTGTTCCATATCTGCAAACCCATTCATTGACTAATGTTTCCGCGACCGTAACTGCTTCCTGGTTCGGTAGTGCATAAGCTTCCGGCCATTTTGTAAAGTAATCAATGACCACCATGATGTATTTGTTACCTTTTGTCGTTTCCGGAAATGGCCCCGCGATGTCTATAGCAATTCTCTCCATTGGGGCTCCCACATTGTATTGCTGCATCTCCCCTCGAGGTCTAGTTTTTGGTCCTTTGCTCGCTGCACAAGTATCGCATCGCCGACACCATTGCTCCACGTCTGTGCGATACCTTACCCAATAAAACCTCTCCCTTACTTTAGCCAGGGTTTTATTGACTCCCAGGTGTCCTCCAGAAATACTTCCATGCAGCTTTCCCAGTACCTCTTCCACTCGACTTGATGGCAACACCAGTTGTTCTAACACTTTCTTTCCATCAGCGGACTCCCATTTTCTTTTTAGTATCCCGTTGTCCATAAATAGTGGGTCCCATTGCGCCCAGTAGCATTTCACCTCCGTACTTAAAGGTGCGACCTCTTTCCACTCCGGTCGCCTTCCCTCAGTTTTCCATTTCAATATTGGAGCCATAGCTGGATCTTCTAGCTGCTCTCTTTTAATTGCCTCGGTACACCAATCTTCAGGAGTTTGGAACTTGATTTGGTTCACTTTCATTGCCTCATTTCCCTCAGTTCTGCTACATGACTTGCACTCCTCAATACAGGGTTTTCTTGAAAGATCGTCAGCGTTACAATGTATCCCTTTCTTACGGTGTTCAACGTGGAAATCTCCTGCCTTTTTGACATCCACTTGCTTGTTTGAAAGATTCATCAACCGGACTGGAACTACTCCTTCTTTTGCAGCTATTAGTGTTTTGCATTCCCTTTGTATCCTTTTCTTACGATGTTCAACACGGCAATCTTCCTCCTTTTTGACATCCACTTGCTTGTTTGAGAGGTTCATCGTCTGGACTGGAACTACTCCTTCTTTTGCTGCTACTCGTGTTTTGCATTCCCGTCTGATATGCCCTAACTGCCCACAATTCCAGCATCTTACTCTACTAGATCTTCTTCGTTGATTTCGTTCAGGCTTATCTTCCAAACTTTTGACACGCATGATCACTTCATCCAGCGCTGCTTTCAGTGGTTCTTCAGCAACTTCCATCTGACGTACACTATCTGAGCCATGCGCTCTTTTTCCGGCTTCCATTTGCAGGGCCAATGCTAAGACTTCTGCAGGTAATTTCTTTCCACTTAGATAAAGCTGATTTCTCATTTGTACATCTCGAAGAGCATTGATAAATGTATCAGCTGCCAGTTCGTCTCGGTGTTCCGCGTTATAGTTTGGATATGACAGATTTACCAGTCTCACAATGTCAGCCTCTAATTCTTGCAAAGTTTCGCTGACTCCTTGTTTTCGTGTCTTGAGCTGCATGCGATGGAGAGCTTGCATATGACTTTCCCCATATCTTACTTCTAAGGCCTCCATTATCTTGCTGTAATCACGCTCTGTCGCTGATAGTGTTTGCAAAATTTCAGCAGCAGGTCCCTTCAATGCCAATATAAGCGCATTTGCTTTTTGCTGGTGATCAACCCCAGTTGTTGCTATCTCAAATTGCATCTTAAATATCTGGTACGATGTAGATCCATCAAATGCGGGTGTTTTCACTCTAGCTGGGGCTGAAGTAGTTGATGGATTGATCATGTTACCTGACTTCCCTTGTGCTATTTCTTGGCGTAATTCACTCGAAAGTTTGCGTAATTTCTCTTGTTCTTCAGTAACTGTCCGCAGCTCCCTTTCCATGTTGTTGATTTTCACCTCTGCACAGGATATACGTGACTCGATTACTTCACGTAGACTTTCTTGCTTCGCCATCATATCAGCAAATTGTTGTCGTTGCTCTACTTTTTGTTCTGCTGCCTGCTTCTCTTGTCGGGCCATCAGATCAGCAAGTTGTTGTTGTTGGTTGTTTCCTTGTTTGGCAATCATATCAGCAAATTGTTGTTGTTCTACTTTTTGTTGTTGTTGCTGTGCCATCATTTCTTTCATCAACGCCATCATCGGATCAATTGCGGGGGCATTCTGAACCGGAGCATCCTCCAGCTCTATTTCTATGACCTCTGTGCTTTCACCTGCTTCTTCTAAAATTTTACGCAGCCGGAATGCAAGTTCTGCCTTCGTTCCGTGGATTGGAGCATTCCTTTTCCTCAACTCGTCCCTTAGCTCGGTCTGGCTGAGATCACTAATATTTACTGTTTTGACCATTGTTTCAATAATCCCACTTCTGACACCACTGTAACGACTCTTCGTTGGTTCTTTTAGATTATTGAACAAATACGACAGTAAAAAGACAGATCTTTAGTTAACAGAATCTCAAACTTTATTTGTCATCAAATTACAGCAGCTTCCGTTTTTCCTTACAATAAATTCCAGGGTCTCCAATTTATGTACCATAAACTTCACCGCTTTTCCACAATTTGAATCAAAAATATTCGGAATCGTAAAATCTGTATTTACTATTCCACTAAGTTCAGATTCTTTTACTATTAGTACCCAGGCTCAAGTACAACCGATTATTCCTTAAACTTGCGAATATTTATAAACACTTTCAATCGCAAAAGTAAAACTGACTATCTGATATTTTTGTTTGCTTATTTATATCGAAAAATAAATAAATCGAAACTTCTATAATCCACTAGAAATCAATACTACGTAGTCCGTACATCTGAAATAGGCCACACCTGTTTTCATTCAAACTTGCATTTGTATTAGAGAACTCAAATTTAATTTATGCAAAATGTATTAGGTAACTCCTTTTAATTCATTAATGTAAATATTTGTATAACAAATTTAATTTACATTAATTTATGCAATACAATTTGCAATACAAGTAAAAGATTGAAAAAGGAGTTAACTTTCAATTCATGAATGAGTAAATAAAGTTAACCCATTCTGGACGAAGTTTATTACAATATATATGTATATATATATATATATATATATATATATATATATATATATATATATATATATATATATATATATATATATATATATATATATATATATATATATATATATATATATATATATATATATATATATATATATATTTATATATATATATTTATATATATATATATATATATATATATATATATATATATATATATATATATATATATATATATATATATATATATATATATATATATATATATGTATATATATCAAACAATCACCCAAAAATAATAATCCAGGTCCAGGTTGAAAGTGTTAACTGCATAACTTGAATTTAAACGATAGCACTAAATATCGATATACACTCGATACTACAACAATCTTTAATTGATTTTTGTATCACTAAAGTTATTCACTAATTATTCACTTTATACAGTTTATTATTTTTAAAGGATTTATTTGAGTAAAATCCTATCAACTGCGCCAGTTATGATTTCTCAATTGTGGTTACTCAAAAAAAACAATTTATTTATTTCATAACAATTTATTCACAACTCTAAACCGATCTTGTTCACATTTGTAAGTCTAAATGAAGTCACATTTGTAAGTCTAAATCTGAAATCTAAATGTTTCATGTTTCTTTTATACTTAAATCTAAAATTACATTATGATTATAATATTTGGATATAATGATATTTATGTTTGTATTTACTCTGAATATCTATAGCATGATTTAATTTAATATTGATGTTTAAAAGATTAATTTAGTATTTAAAATATTATCAATAATAATATTTGTTAAAAAGACTTGTTGTGTATTTGATTTAAATATAATTTAAAGATTTGTTGTTTATTTGATTTAAATATAATTTTAAATATGTGATTAAAGTTTTGAAGTTTGTTTATTTGAGTTAAAAGTATTTAATTTATGACTAACAGACTTGATAACATTTATGGAATTATACTACGGTGTTAATATGACTTCTGGTGAACTCGTATGATGTAACTCGCGGAAACCGTTATTGTTGCTGGTATGATGCTGGCTGTTAGGGCCGACATGTGTTTTAAATTCTGCAATCCTACCAATTTGAGCATTAAAGTCACCTACCACGATTTTTATATCGTGCCGCGGGATTTTATTGATGACTTCTTCGAGTTCTAGGAAGAACAGGTCTTTAATATCATCTGCTTTATCTTCAGTAGGTGCATGAACATTGACGATCGTTACATCGAATTTTTGCGTGCGGATTCTCACTGTGCATAACCGCATATTAATTGGGCAGAAGTCGATAACATGCTGATTCACGCGACGGTGTATCAGAAAGCCAACTCCAAATTCTCCTCCGTTTTGATGACCGCAATAATAAAGAGTGTATCCTTTCACTATTTCATGGATTACACTACGTGGCCATCTTAGTTCTTGTAATGCCACTATATCCAGTGTTTAGCTCTCGACTTGTTGTGTGAGTCTTAGCAGATCTCCTGGTCTTCTAAGGCATAGCACGTTCCAGGTTCCCATTTATAAATCGTAGTCCGGGTACAGTTGAAAGCCGCCCCTTACATGGAGAACAAACGCTTTCTACACATTTATATAGCGAGCCGCTTGATCCAAGACAGACGACCGCTCCAAGCCGCCCCTAACATGGAGAACAGACGCTTGAGTTGCATTGGTTTTATGGCGCCAATGACTCGCCAGGGTGCAGAATCATTGAGTATAAGCAGTATTTACTCTGCCCCTCTCAACTACGCCAACCTAATTCTTTTAGCTTTACCCAGGTAACACGGCGTGGACGTAGAATTTCGGATTTTCGCTACCCTATCAAAGCAACCCTTAAATTCAAAATTTCATTATCCAATTCAAATAGTTGTTATCATTTGTTGTCATAGTTATACAATAATTTGGAAAAGATAACAAATATTTTGTCAAAGGTAACTTGTTCCACATATTTTTATTTCAAAATTTTTACAAATTTATAATTTTAATTTAGAAGAAACATTTTTTTTTTTAAATATTTTGCTTGCGGCGAATTAAAAATAGTATATAATGCACGGACGTAAGCTATTTTGGACTTAATGTGGGTGCAAATCTCGGCTAGCGCCTCGATTTGCAAACCCCACAAACCTCCAAAATCTTTAGCTTTACGTCCTAGCATCATAATGTACTATTTTATTCTAGCTATTTCAATTAAAAATTTTCTGTAGTATGCTTTTTATCAAACAAAAAATTTTGTTGAATGAAAAATGTTTTATTTGATTCATAATATTTTCAAATGTTTGAGAATGACCATGGTTGAAACATGTAACAAAATATTATTTAAAAAAAGTGGTTAAAGCAAAAATTATTAAATTTATTTTAATAAATTATTATTAAATCATCAATTTGTTATTTTACGTTAAATTAGTATTAAGTTTTTATTTTAATTTTCATTATTTTATATTTTTAGTATAAAATTAATATTTTACTTTCAAAGAATTAATTGATTTATATAAACCTCGGTTTATGAAACATCCATCCATCGAAACACCATTACATGCGTAACATACTACTAAATAGGCTCCTCAAATATCAGACGGTCGATACTCGATACTCGATACTGTTTGTTGGCTATAAATTTTCGAACGGTATTTTTGATAACATAATGGTTCTTATTTATAAAAAATCTCTATTGAATTCTAAGTAAGAACCTTGTTCATTTATTTGATGTTTTGTATGAAAGTTTAGAAAAGAAACATAACCACACTGTAATAGATATTAATCTATGCTGTTTTTGTACTGTGTACAGAACTGTTTTAAATTCCTTGTGATACAGCACACTGAACATGAACAAAATGCCAAGGCTTTGTGCTTGCTTTTAATTTATACAACAATTTGTGCAAAAAATGAAATTTATGAGTATTTTTCAAATATGTTTTTATTAGATACTGAGCGTGAAGGTGCTGGGAAAGAAATCCAACTTGAAACTAAAATCAGTGACAATTATACACAGTGGAACAACAGAAACTGTGAGATTACCGGACGACAACAATGGGGTAAGTTATTTTAATGTTATTAGTTTCGGTCTTATAATAATTTTTCTTGAAAGTGCTTACTTATCTTGTATACTAACAGCTTTTTCAAAAAAACCTAAACGTACGCACGTAAATCTGTTATTTTCTCACACTGACAATTGACGACATATGACGGAAGAACCCCGAGTCGAAATTTAACAACTCTTTAAAACCTACAGATTCTACAATTTAGAATTTAGAGTAATTAAGTATCACTTATTTTCAATACAAAAAGAACATCTACATAACTCCTCCAAAAGTGAGTTACCCGAAAAAATCCCATTTGAGTTGTTAAATAGGGGTTAAAAATAAATTTTCTTTCGGTCTTCTGTAATAAATAATAATAATTAATTTAGTATAAAACAAAATCCTAAATTCTTTGGATTCAGCAATATTTTAATTTCCATATAAGTGTTAGCATCATTTAATAGATGAATCATATTTTTCATTCTATTCAATATGTTTCTTATATTAAAGAATTATTATTATTCATTATGTTTTTTATATTACCATTACCTTTATCAGCTCTTGCAACCAAAACATCAGGATGTTCTTTTAAAAATTTTTATTAATCCTAATATAATTCAGCGTTAAACTCTCTTATTCAATCACTTAGTAATTTATTACGATAACTATTATGTTTAAAATTGGTAATTCATATTCACTTGACCAAACGGTTACAAACTTAGATTATAAAATACACAGGATAAGTAATATTGTTTTAAGTTGAAGTTTTTTTTTTAAACATAAAGTAGTATGCAAATTCAACGTGATAGTATTTGTATTAAAAAGACACAGTAGCCTAGAAATTTAAATATCATTAAGGTTTTCCGTATCTTGACTAAAACATGCCTACGAAATAACATACTTTGTAGATGATTTGTATTTTACATATTTGCCGATTAGAAAATGCTCAAACTTATTTACTTTTATTTTATTTTTCTCAAAAATATTTCGGTTAACTGGTCTCGGTTAAAACTGATAATATTAAAACTGAAAATTTGATCCTAACTAAAATTTTATCATGTACGCTTTGGTTTTGTTTCTAAATTTAAAGTGAAATGGATATTGTTTGCTGGTTTACTGTTTCTGGTTTTATTTTCAAGTATATTTAAATTCGAACCAATCACTTTAGAAGAGCTAAAAAGTGTTATTAAAAATTTGAAAAATAAAAATGGATCCGATTCGATTAGTGCCAAAATAATTAAAGACTCTATAGATATTATAGCACAACCATTACTTGAAATAATAAACCACTCACTTCAAAATGGAGTTTTTCCAAGTGACTGGAAAGAATCTTTAATTATTCCTGTACCAAAGATTAGAGGAACTAGAAAAGCAGAGCAATATCGACCAATAAACATGCTACCTATTTATGAAAAAATTTTAGAGATCGTTGTAAAAAATCAATTCATCTGTTATATTGAAAACAATAAAATATTAGTTGAAGAACAATCTGGTTTTCGAAAAGGCTTCTCTTGCGAAATTTCGTTAAATTTTTTATTGGCTGATTGGAAAACTGAAATTGAAGCAAAACAAACAATAGTTGCGATATTTTTAGATTTACAACGTGCTTTTGAGGTTATAGATCGTGATCTGTTGTTACAGAAACTTGAAAAAATTGGTGTAACTGAAGTGGAATTAATGTGGTTTGCTGACTATCTTAATAACCGGCAACAAAAAACTCGTTTTGGTAATGCAGAATCAAATTCAAAGAATGTTGAAATAGGTGTTCCACAAGGTTCAGTTTTAGGAGTTATATTGTTCATATTATACATAAATGACATCACAGAAGCAGTTAAATATTGTCAGATAAATTTATTTGCTGATGATACTCTTCTTTCAATAGCAGACTCCAATTTTGAAATTGCAATAGAAAAGTTAAATATTGATTTACAAAATTTGTCAAAATATTTTAATTACAATAAGCCAAAAATTAATATTGATAAAACGAAATGCATGTTACTTACTAATAAAGTCAGTATTTCATCAAATAATACTGTTCAGTTGGCTGGCAATTATATCGAATTTGTTGATAAAATTAAGTACCTAGGTATAATAATTGACAGAAAATTAAAGTTTAATGAACATGTTAACTATATTTCGAAAAAAATTGCTAGCAAAATTTCGCTTTTATCAAGATTGGGAAGAAAGCTAACCCTCGAAACTCGCATAATTTTCTATAAAACGTTAATTGCACCACATTTTGAGTATTGTTCGTCGATTTTATACTTAATTAATGCAAATTGTATGGGGAAGTTACAGAAATTACAAAATCGGGCAATGAGAACGATACTAAAAACAAATAGATATACTTCTGTGCGTTTAATGTTGGAAACCTTAAATTTTTCGACCGTCAAACGAAGAATATACTTAAACACTTTAAAGTTTATTTTTTCATTAAACAGTAAGAAAAAAAACAAAATTTCCAGAAATTTCAAATATATAGGTGATTTTCACCAACATGAAACCAGAGCTAGGAAAAACATCAAATTGCCGCAGTATAGGCTGAGCTCAGCGCAAAATTCGTTACTATATAAGGGAGTACAACTCTATAATTCCATTCCTGATGAAATAAAAGATTCAAGAAATATTAAAATATTTAAGTATAAGTGTAATAAATGGCTAGAAGCTTTAGAACTAATTTAATTTTTTAAACTCAATCAAGTCATTAAAATATTTATTGGTATACTTTTTTGAATTCAGATTGTTAAAAATAATTATTTAGTAAATGTTTAAAATACGATGTTACAAAATATTAATGTTACAAGATTATCGAAAGATAAATAAATATTATTATTATATTATATTATTATAATGAAATTAAAATAAAATATATATTGTTTGGCAATTGGCAGTTACTTCTTTCTGGCAATAAAAAAATAATAATATATTTTTTTTCTATAAATGGAAAGAGATAAAAATGCTGCATGGGATCCTGTATTTTTGTGTTTATTTTTACAGAAGCCTTTTCTTTTGTGGAAATTATTTTCAATATAAAATTTGAATTTAAAAGATAGCTTCAATATTTTTTATAATTTTATAGTGTACATACACAAAATATATAAAATACTGCTTATCCTGTATATTTTATAATCTAAGGTTACAAATCACAGTTTGAGCTTCAATTTCATTATAATTCATTTTGTACAGCAAACTTTCAACTCCAGCAATAATACGAATGTAAGGAATATTTAAAAAAATGTATTATAAAATTTTAATAGTATTAAAGCCTAATAACCATATCTATCCTTCTAGAAGAGAATTCTTCATCCTTCTAGAAGAGAATTTGGTACCTACGGCCAGGGCTGGAAACCGATTTTTGAAAACCAAAACCAAAACCGCAAAACCAGAAAACCACACCAAATCAGAAAAACCAAAACCGAAACCATAACCACATTCTAAAATAGATCAAAACCAGAACCAAAACCAAAACCACGTTTTAAAAATGATCAAAACCAAAACCATAACCGAAACCAAATTTTAAAAATAATCAAACCTAAACCGAACCAAAAACCAAAATTTAAAATAAACGAAACCAAAATCAAATCTAAAAATTTAGTCAAGTTCAATAATATTGTTAAAAAATTAAGACAACAATAAAATGCAACAACAAATACTGCCGTACCAAACACACCACCTCTGTGCACCACCACCACCTCCACTTTTTTGTCAAAAATCAGTTACGAATCTAACATGATATAAAAATACTAAAAATAGTCGATGGATATTTTTTTCATATAATTATAACATTTATTTTCTTTTTTCATTAAAAAATGACTCTATAAAGATGTCGTATCTTAATATTTGTCAATTACTATAACAATTAGCTGTATCTATCAATTCCTAAGCTATTTCAGTCGTAACTTTACTGTCTTACAGTTATTATACTGTCTTTTAATAACTTTCCAACCCAAAATATGACTTCCCGATCAGTTGGACATTAAAAATAATTCAGTGATTATGTTTTTTAGTGTGATTTTTGTTAAAATTTCATTAATTTGGCTTTGGAAATTATTGTTGTTAGATATAACATTTCATATATAAATTTAAAGTTCATGTTTTAAATTTATTTTAAATTGTTTTATTTGAATAGCAATGAATAAAATAGTAAACAAACCACAGTAGCAAGTTCGCCTTGTCATATCTCGAAATGCTCTAGGCGCTACGCAGAAATGAAACACCCTGGGCATGTAATGTATCTTAAATTAGCTCAACATTTTTTACTGAGCATTGGCATTGTTGACAAATGTTGTAATTTTTAATCAATTCTCTGAAGAATACTCAAACAAAAATTGTTTAGCTATAAACCAAAACCAAATATTGACGTTTGGAAAAACCAAAACCGAAACCAAAACCAAAACATGTTGCATAGTAAAACCAAAACCAAAACCAAGATTTATTATCTAGAAAAACCAATACCGAAACCAAAGCCATAATTGGCCATAGAGAAAAACCTAAAACCAAACCATTACAAATAATTTTTGGTTTCCAGCCCTGCCTACGGCTACGCGTTGAGTATGCACCTAATGAAGCTCTAACCGTGCGTTGACGAGAAGGATACGATCTCCATAGCGCTGGAAGATGTTTTTTTAACAAACACCAACACGCGACATTATTATGGGTCGTGGTAGCATAAGCTATGCATATAAGAAATACTTGGACGACCATCAAACCATACCCAGAAACCCTGGATGAATCAAGCATATTTTGACGCTATTCAATACAAAAGACACTACTATCTGACAAGGTTTCGAACCCGAACCGAACCCGAACCCTGAACCCGCTCCGGAGCAAGATTTTTTTCAAATTATGTGAACCGGAACCCGAACTCAATCAAAAACGCGGTTCAGGTTCAATTTTTAATATATATACTTATTCCTTATTCGTCATAGCAGTAACCCTAAAAAAGCTGCCAATAGTTCAGCATTCGTCCTGTAAAGTTGACCTGAACCCATTATAGAAGTCTTCATAGTAAGTGACATGAGAGTTATTGGTATTCCTAAACCAATGGATGGTTCTCAGAGTAAAGAACAGTCAGTCGAGGCATTCTTCATTAAATGGTGTTCGTTCATTTATGTTCTTTATGGTCTTCTTCACATTTATGAAGTATATCCATACACAGCATATTTAACGTCTTATGCTGTTAACGGTTTACGTGGATTATATCCCAATTACGTACACTGTTCTATCAATTTCATTTTCACTGACCGATTTAGAAACTTTAGTCATTGAACAATAAACCATCACTTGCAAAAAAAAATGTAAATATTAAATTAAAAAATACGAGTTAAACCAAAGTTAGTAAGTCAACAGTCATCTTATAATTAACAAACGTTGTTCCTCATGAAATCGAGAACTTTTTTATTATTCAAAGTTAGGCATGTTTGTTGTTAATTATAATAAATTATAAATTAACGTCTCAGAATATCCAAAGATACCATGCCAACTATAAGGATTAGGTTTATGTTTAAATAAATAAAGTTTCTTTAAGAAACTTATTGACGTTAACTTGAGGATTAAAGCTATCGGGGAAAACCCACGAAGGTAAGTCATTCTAAAGGTGAGACACTCTGTTGAAAAAATCACGTTGAAAGGCGACAGAGCTATTAGAGAACTAGTAGCTAAAATGTTATCAATTCAATTAATTTTGGTAAGAAAATTATTGTTCGAAACAGTAAAATAACACCAATTTTCGAAATACTGCTATATGGAATTTTATATATTACAAGAAATATGTTTCGGTCTCCATATATGATTTTTCAACTGAGTCGATTAACGCTAAAACATAGAGGGAATAATTGAACCAAGGCTGGATGTTTCAGTTTTTCACTCTATGTTTTACGTATACACTGAAAAAAAAATTGAAGCAATGACAACCTTATCTCGAAGTTGGCAGGTTATTATTTAAACAAAGAAAAAATATTTGGAAACAATTTCCCCGTTATTGGGACAACTACACGATAACATTTTTCTGACAACCTAATGAGGTTTAATTGAAATATAAAGTGTTACATCCAATATAACAGTAGTTGAATAAAGTTAATAACTAATGCCATAAAAAAAATGTCCATGTCATGAATTTTTCATTTTAAAATAGAAGGATTGAGAGTAATTGAACTCTATTTTATTTACAATCACACGAAATGATTGTCTCAACTACATCGTTCTATAACAATATAGTTGTTGAAACAATTTCGTAGTTCTATTCGCCATATCTGACCGCACGGTGAGGTTGAGACAACTGCATTTCGATTGGAAGTAGAACACGTTTATTTCAGTCTAGATATATAATTGCAGTAACCAAACGTTTTCGGGTCTGAATTCTTTGAACCTTGACCGATTAACTTGAAATTTGCTGAATAGTTAAGGGATGACTCAAAAATCAAAGGTGACATATCGATGATTTGCGCTTTTTCCCTGGGGGTAAATACCAGCCCTTCTCAAGGTTGGAATTTTTTTCACTCAAAATAACGCCGAAAATAGATAAAGAGACACATTTTAAGTCAAAATAAATATTCTATAACGTTTTTTCCGTAGATCGATATTGTCGAGTTATTCGTAATTGAAAACTTGCATTTTTCGATCAATTAATAAGCATGTTTTTTGACGGTTTTTCACACATAACTCAAAAACTTAGTGTTCTATCAAAAAAGTTAAAATGAACAAAAATCAAGTTTAAAACGAAAACGAAATCGGTTTTGGTATGAGTTTTGTAAGTCCAAAGCGAAGGAAGTTATAGCTCATTGAAGAGAATTATATTTTTTTAACAACTTGGTTCGAAGTATTCAACGTTAAAAAATAGAAAACGTTGAATTTTTCGGAGAAAACTTCTAAAATATTTTTATAATGCTTAGCAATACCTTTAAAATAAGTACTAGTTTAATTCGTGTCCTTTTAAAACTAAGCGAGTTACGATACAAAAACAGTGAGCAACTCGAATTTAAAAAAAATCAGCGTTAAAATCTCAGCTATTCCCAACAAAATCCATATTCTGCGTTATCTTTTACAGATAGCTGTATTTTAGTATTAGTCATGAGATCCAAAAGTTTAGGTGCATTAGAATACGTAGTTTTTGAAAAAAGCATGATGATAATGAAAAATGTATATTTCAAATTTCTTAAATACGTGCCTTCTCTAGTAGTATTTTGTTGATGTTCTTGTAGTATTTTGTTGATTTGATTTTCCTGGAAGTGACCGTAATCGTCTAGATTTTTCTGTAATCGTAACAATATGAATGAACTTCACTTCAAACCCAAAATAGTCCCTAAACTTTTAAAGGGGTTAAACATCAACAAAGCCTCAGGAATGGACAATATTCCACCCATTATTTTAACAACCTTTTCTAAAGAACTTGCACCAACTTTGACTAAAATATTCTACCAATCCTACAAATCTGGTATATTTACCTCGTTCCGGAAGTTGGCCAATGTCCAGCCCGTCCCCAAAAAGGGACCAAAATCCGATATCTCAAATTATAGGCCAATAGCTTTACTATCGGTCCTATCCAAAGTCTACGAGCATTATATTAATACACACATTTCAAATTTTCTGGCAGCAAATCATTTAATAGCTGACAGCCAAAACGGTTTTCGAAACAAAAGATCAACCACCGATCTATTAAACTATGTAGCGCATTGTTGGAACAGCATACTTGATAAAGGTGGTGAAACATGCGTTATCGCTCTAGACATCTCCAAGGCATTCGATCGACTCTGGCATGGCAACTTAATCAACAAGCTCGTTGCGTATGGTTTTCATCCCAATGTTGTTAAGCTGATTCAAAATTTTCTATCCAACCGATGCATTTCGGTCTCCTTAGACAGATTTTCTTCTGAGTCTAAACTAATTAACGCTGGTGTACCTCAAGGCTCAGTATTGTCCCCAACCCTATTTTTGATTTATATCAACGAATTGTTGAAAATCACCAGCAACCCAATAAATAGTTTTGCAGATGATAGTACTCTGCACAAGTCGTTCGAGCCCCTTCCTCCAAAAGGTAAAATGCACGAACCAATTAATCCTGCCCGGAGAAACGCTGCCATAAACGTGAATAAAGACCTAAAAAAAGTCGCCGATTGAGGTGACCAAAACCTGTTCAATTTCAACTCTACCAAAACACAGCTGTTGATTGTTTCCAGATCAAAGACCGAGTTCCCCAAAGATATTCTATTCAGTTTGTGTGATAAACCAATGGGTGAATGTAAAAACATTCGTTTATTGGGTGTCACAGTTTCAAATGACCTACTCTGGAACGATCATGTTTTGACGATGGCAAAAAGCTCGTCTAAAAAACTCAGCCTCCTAAATAGATGCAAAAAATTTTTCACTCCATACCAATTGCTCCATGTTTATAAGTCCTACATTCGTCCCTGTATGGAGTACTGTTGTCAAGTTTGGGGTCAGCTCTTTGACTCTGTTCAAAAGCGGGCTATACGAATTGTGGGTGATCGAGCTTTGACATCAAAGCTTGATTCCCTACAACATCGTCGCACTGTTGCTGACCTCGTTGTTTTTGACAAATATCGTCATCAACAGTGCTCAGATGAAATCAGCAGCATCATGCCTCAAACTTATTCTTACCCCCGTTCCACTCGGCAATCGGCTATCGCAACCAATCAAGTTGTTGTGGGACCTAGGTCTGGACCTAGGTCTTAAAAGGTATTTGTGTGTTGTTGTGACCAGGGCTGGAAACCATAAATTATTTGCAATGGTTTGGTTTTTGGTTTTTCTCAATGGCCAATTATGGTTTTGGTTTCGGTATTGGTTTTTCTAGATAACTAATCTTAGTTTTGGTTTCGGTTTTGGTTTTACTATGCAATATGTTTTGGTTTTGGTTTCGGTTTTGGTTTTTCTAAACGTCAAAATTTGGTTTCGGTTTTGGTCTATAGCTAAAAAATGCTTGTTCATACGAATACTCGTCAGAGAATTGATTAAAATTACAACATTTGTCAACAATGCTCAGTAAAAAATTTTGAGCTAATTTAAGATACATTACATGCCCAGGGGGGGGAAAGTGTTTCATTTCTGCGTAGCACCTAGAGCATTTCAAGATATGACAAGGCGAACTTGCTACCGTGGTTTGTTTACTATTTTATTCATTGCTATTCAAATAAAAGAATTTAAAATAAATTTAAAACATGAACTTTAAATTCATATTCATATTTAAATTTATAGCATGGCAGTGTTTGTTGTTGCAGTGTTTGTTGTTGCATTTTATTTTTGTCTTAATTTTTAACAATATGTGTGTTACAATTGTGTGTTTAAATCGGTCAAAAACGAAATAGAAGACAATTGAAGATATGTATGTAATGGTAGACAAATTCGGGATGAAATGCGTAACAATATGTTATTTCATAATAAACGCATGGAGATCAGTTTTTGTTGATTTTTCTATCTTTTGTTAATTTTTTATCTAGCGTGTGACAACTCCCGCAGTCCAGTCCCTACTATTGACTAACAAGTTAAAGTAAGGTATCATATACTACGGGCAGTGAAATATCACTAGTCTAGCAAATGCTGCCAATGGTAGCACCCTCAATCATAGTGATTGAGTATTGCTTGGTGATATCGTGCTATTTTTGTTCGAAGAAATGAGCCACTATATATCCAAATAAGTTGACGGTATTCGTTGAGGAAGCGAGTGCGTTACATTTTTAAAGAGTATTGCATTCGCTAGTTTATTGGCTATCCAATTTTAAGTTGTGTTACTGCAAATTTTTTTTTAATTTCTCTTTCACTTCTTATTTTGCTTTTATTTCCTACAGCTTATCATGAATTAGTAATAGTAACATATGTGAGATTTTACTATTTGATAAGATTATTTATTCGGTTATTATTTAGTTATTTATTCTTTAAAAAGACAATCAAACATCAAAACTGCATGTTGTTGTGAGACACCTAGGCCTTCAATGGTATTTATGTGTTATTGTTACTTATATTATAACCCCTATTACACAATCCTTTTTATTGAAAAAACAACGGCTGCAATGGTTTGGCTTTGTAAATATAAATATAAACATAAAATTATATTTTTTTTTTTTTTTCTAGGTGATAGTGCACACAGCGATACGTTCGAAAGTTCCTTTGAAGAAGAAGGTTCGAGGTGAAAAGAAAAAGAAAACAATATACAAAGAACAAAACGTTTTGATGAATCAAGGAAATAAAAGGCAGAAAAAAATATTTAAACCAGCAAATAAAAATTCTGACAGTTCTAACAAAGCAATTAAGAAAAAAAAAAGAGTTTCCGCCCCAATTGTCGCCGAGGAACAGCAAAACATCTCAGATCCAGTTCCAATGAAAACTAAGAAACAAAATAAGCTTACAACGAAACTTATAAAATCATCTACAAAATCTAAAGAAATTCTAGATTACTCTAAACAAACCGAGAATAATCATACAAATACATTTGGTAAGGTTCAAAAGTGGTTGTTAGAATCGCCGATTGTTTCTTCGAATTTATCTTTAATAAATGGTACCGGTACCAATATTGCAACACATACTCCTCCTGTTAACGATAACCAAACAAAACATTCATCAAAAATTAAAAAAATGCTTAGTAAATCACAATCAACCCCGGAAATATTAAATAAACGTTCCCCCAAAAAAATAAAATCTGCTAGTAACTTAAATGATAAGGTTAAACTCCAGGTTGTTTATAAACCGCCTTTTAAGTTTAGTTTAAAACTATCCAAAAGTAATGGTATAGTAAAAACTCATGTAATAGGGGCTAATGGGATCACAAAAAGTAAACGTGCTTCAAAAACAGGACGCTTTGGTGTAGATAAACAACGAAAAACACTTGATGATCGTAGTAATAGAAGAGCAGCTTTGTTAGTTCGTACAAAAACATCCCCCACACCATCTAGTAATCATGATAATGAAATGAATAATTTAAATTTGAATGAAAAAAATGTTTTCCCAGAACCAAATTACGAAACACTCAATGCGAAAATGGTAGATGGAATTAGTAACCCAGTTTACGAAAATTTAAACGAAACTGCTACAACAATAAATTCCGCGACATTTCGTATAAATAAAAGTGCAAGTGGCGGGCATATTTTTTTGAACAATACAAATAATAATAAATTAGTTAGTCAAAAAAATAAAATTGTCAATCGTCGTGGTAGTAGCTCATCAAATATCAATCAAATTGGATTGGCTAATAATTTGAATAACATACAGCGAAGATCTAGTGTCAGTAATTCTAGTTCCAATTTGCAAAAAAGTGGTGACAGTCCAAATAATTTATTGCGTACTAGCACAACAAATTTATCAAAACACAATAATAGTTTAAGCTTAGAACCGAAAACTAAAAACTATGCACTCCATCGCAACAGCACAACAAATATTCATCAATTAGGGGTGTCAAAACGAAATTTAACAAATTTGGATAACGAACTAACTATAAACAATGACGATCCTGTTGACATATCACAAAATTCATCATTGGCACAGTCGCACTCAAAACCACGATCTCGTAAAAATAGTTATAATAAAGATAGCGTTTCACGGTCATCATCAAATAACAATAGTTTGAGCTCTATTAATAATAAACTCACATCATTAAAACGTGGTAATGCTTCAAACATTCCACGAGCAAGTTTAAAAACGGCAAACATTACAAATGATTTGAAACGTCAAATTTCTTTACAAAACAGTCCATCATCCTCCAAATCCTATGCATTAGATTCTGAAATTCACGTTACTTCTGACCATTTAAGTAGCCGACCGTATACATCTGGATGGAATTATGAGAATAAAACTCCGTTTGATTGGCTTAAAACAATGTCTTCTAATCAAAAATATGTTAAGGATGACCCAATTCTATCTGATTTGGATATTTTCGTATCTGATATTGAAAATTTAGTAGCTGATGGTGAGAATTAAATTATTCTATTGAAATTATGTGCAAGAAACACAATGCCATTACGTCAATTAGAACAAAACTATGTAGAATTTTTTTACCAATGAATTTTTGCAGCACGCAGCAAGAGATAAAAGATAAGACAAAAAGTAAAACAGAGATGTATTATTTATTTTGGGATAAATTTGTTTTGAAAACAATTACATTAGTTAAATTTCTACTCCTGGTTCGTACCATTTGTTTGTTGTGGCATTTGTTTACATAGGCGTCGTTATTTTTATTATAATTATATTTAATTATCAAAATTTTGTTATACTGCCTACAAAATCATTAATATTTTTACTAGCTTTTGGTTTGGTTTGGTTTTGATTCGCACATGCGCGAATATTTGAATTTTCGTATTCGCTGGTAAAAATAATTCTACTATATTAAAATTTATAATTGTATAAATAAAGTAAAGAAATCTTAAAATGAATCAACAACGATCTCAACAAGATATTATCATTTTTAGTTTCTATATCATTTTTAGTTTCTATATCGTACTTTAAAGATGAAATTAAGTAAAAAATCTGGATATTATATACAATATATTATATATTAACTATCTTATCTCTAATATATTTTATGAATTATGTATGATAAATACATTGATTATTTATATTTTTTAGGTTAAAAAATTTATACTGTAGTCAAATTTTTAACTTTATTTATGTCGTTTTCTTTTTGAAAAAAAAAGTGATCTAGATGTCGATTCTAATCGGTTTTGTCAATTTTTGTCTAATGTTAGACAAAAGTTAGACAAAAGAAAAATTTGTCTTTTATTGATTCATACAATAAAAAAACTAAACGAAAAACGTTGTCTTAAATAAAAACACACAATTTAAATGTTTTGACGTTTTGTTATTTAATAACATTTTTACAATAACAAAATAAATATCTGCTTAAGACACCGTTTTCTTATAAAAACAATCAAATTTATAAAAAACTAATATCTAAATAGTATTATAATAATAAAATAAATATATGAATGTAATTCTTACCATTTTTTAAAACTTTATTTAAAATAATTTTATTAAAATTTAATACACAAAAAACCGATTTTTCGATACAAGAAACTATTTTAAAATAGTTATAGTTTTAAGGTTAAACAAAACTTTATTTAAAATAATTTTATTGAAATTAAATACAAAACAACGATTTTTCGATACAAGATATTATAGTTTTAAGGTTTTATTTAAAATAGTTTTATTAAAATATAATACAAAACAAAACGATTTTACGATACAAGTAACAAGATATTATAGTTTAGAGAAAATTGTAGAGAAACCCAAATTTAACGAAAATGTTGCCAGGTTGAGAAATATTTTTTGGAGAATTAGACAAAATATTGAGAAAAAATTGACAAAACCGATCAGATCCTATTGGTGCTATTACACACAAATTAAATTCAGTTGCTATTATCAACTTTTCAGATGATAGTATTTATTTTTTTTTTACCTTAGATGGCGAAAAGATCAAAAACTGCAAGAAAATAAAAATAATTTTACGATGTAATTTTTCCATTTTACGATTACAATTTCTAAAAAAATCAATAGTTATTTAGTATTAATATCATATTATATAACCGATTACATATATCTAAATTAGTGGTATACAAATTGTAAATAAACTATATAATGTAAAAGTAAATGAAACAACAAAAGAAGAAAATGCGCTAAGATTTAAAAAAAAAAATGTGAATCGAAAATACGTAAAGAAAACGTAAATGGTGCTATTACACCATAACCCTAATTGCGCTATTACACACAAATTAAATTCAGCTGCCATAGTCAATTTTGCAGTTACCATAATTTGAAAAGTTGATGAAAAATATTTTGTATGAGAAAAAGAGAGATAGCCATAGATATAAAAATTGCAAGAAAAGTTAGCTGATAGCAACTGATTTTTTGAAAAATTATTTGGTTTACCAATTAACTGCTAGAAAATTGTCAGATATTCCATCTGCAAATTCAACCGGTTTAAAACCGATTATCACATTAATTGTTTTTCATATTAAAATCATTATAAAAATTATTTTATATTAGGTATAAAATGATTAAATACATATTTTCAAGATTTTAATGTGTAAATGTTACGTTTTCTTTACGTATTTTTGATTCACATTTTTTTTTTAAATCAGCGCATTTTCTTATTGTACAAGCTACAACAATTACTCAATAAATATTTTATTTTTGTGGTCGCCATTTTGTTGTTTCATTTACGTTTACATTATACAGTTTATTTACAATTTGTATATATTAATTTAGTTATAATCGATTATATATAATATTAATACTAAATAACTAATGGTTTTTTAGAAATTGTTGTTTAAAAATTATTATTACTTCGTAAAATTATTTTTATTTTCTTGCAGTTTTTGATCTTTTCTTGAAAAGATAATTACTATCATCTGAAAAGTTGATGCTGGTAACTGAATTTAATTTGTGTGTAATAGCACCTTAAGAGCAAAAAAAGCAGCTGTCAGATCACTTTTTTTGCATTTCGTATTCTTTTTGTACAAAAAGATTGCTCTTTTTTTGATCTGAAAATATTTTTCTGAATCTAGATTTTTTGGTAGATCAAGTTGTAAATACAATAAATTTACACAACTACATTTATACATCTATCAAATTAGTAAACAAACAAGACGCCATTTATTTATTATTATTTTTTTTTTTAAGTGAAATAGTTATTGTTTAAATAAATGTTTTTTTTCAATCGTGGTTTAAATTAAAAATTAATAAAAAATTATTTAATTAAATACTATTAATTACAAAAACATTAAATGACAGTTCACAAACACAACTACAAAACTAGATCAAATTTTTTCATATTCTTTTTATGAAAAACAAATAACTTTTTATGCTCTGGCAAAAAGAAAACGACATTAGTAAGATTTTAGTATTTTTAATTAACAAATTAAGTTAATATTTTTATTTTAAGAGAAAATGTACTAAACAACCATTCCAGGAATTAGATTTACTTACTGACAATCACCATTCCAAAATTAAAACTACATAACTTTAACTAACAATTCTGTTTTTTATTTATTAAAATTATATAACTCTTTCCACAAGTGGGTCATTTCAGAGTCCCCTTAATGTGACTGCGGAGCTCCACAATAAACCTTAAAACACATTGTAACTGTGTGTACAATTCTACGTTACAATGGCGACACCTCAGACATCGATTTGGCCACTACCGATGAAGTAGCATGGATAGACTCACTCGATGTAAATATCTAATGTCCAAGTGTAATAATGTCCAATGTTCCATTTTTTTTCACTTTTTTCCTTTTTTTCGTACTTAATATGTATTCATGTTTTGTTTTGGTTTAAGTTTTATTGATTTTATTTTGTTGTGTCACGAAAAAATTAAAAAAATCAAAATTATATGAAATCTACCTAAAAATTGACAAATGAAAATTTATCAATTCCAAAAATAGACCTTTTGATGTGTGCTCACTACAATACATACAAATTAATTGAGATTGTGCATATTTCAACATATTTTTGTGGTTATTTGAAAATGTATGTGTGTACAAGTTGGTTGTATCTGTCCCAAAAAAGCTCAGGACAGTTGCAGATGGCGTGTTCCATCGTTTTTGCATCTGAGAAGCAGAATCTACACCTGTCGAAAACATTAAAGCCTATTTTGTTAAGATGATGAGTTATAGGAGCATGTCCAGTAACACACTACGTCAACATACTTAGAGACTGTCTGTTTAAGTCGATTGTTTTTAAGGGTAAAACAGCGACGTTAACTAGAAACTTTTTTGAGTGTACTAATTCGTCTACGCCTCTCCATAATTTAACATTTTGTTCGTGTTACAATGTTTGGATTGTGCGTTTGAGCAAACTCTTGACCATTCCAAACCATGGTTCCGGTCCAATAAACTTTTTATTGGCATCTAAATCGGCAATAACTTTTCCTTGTATCCCTGTGTGGCTGGGTGCCCACACAAGTATGACAATATTATTCCAAGAAACGTTTTGTAGATTTTGGAAGCATTCCCATCTAGTTTTGAATCAAAGTGGTAGATTTTAGTGCCAAAAGTTTATATTTCAACATTGTGATATTTTCTTTCAGCACATAGAAGAGCGCAACTGCTAATGGCAAAAATTCGCTTGAAATATTGTTGTTGTACTGCCTAAGGCAACCGTTCGTTTTATTCTAGGACCAGACGCTCCTGCTCCTGTACCCACATTTGTTCGAGAACCATCTGTGTACTAGATGTTGGCATTTGGTTACAGGGAACGTGTGTAGCTTTCAATACGATCTCTGACCATTATCTTGATATCAAACAGTCAGTCTAAATCTATTGTTTTTGGCGTATGCAAATATATTTATTCTGAAATATGGCACGCATGCAGTTCCGCTTGTAATTCACCAATAATTTGAAGCTATCCGGTAAGATTGTCTGACTTAAACACTTCTGTAAGCTGCAGCATATAAGCGCTCAAGAATGCCTGGCAATCAGCAACTATTACAATAAAACGATGACTAAGAAATTACACTATATATTACTGTTACACCACAAATATCTTTTTTTAACTGTATTTTATCATTCATTGTGATTCATTTAAGACTGCTATTTGTCCAACGGTAGTAGATAAGCGCAAAAAAGTAGTGTGTGTACCAGAGTACACAGGTAAGAAGTGAAACTTCATAATGACATATCATTTTTCTACTATTTGCAAATCTTAAAACAAATATAAATTCTTTTCGCTTTTTACATCTCCTTTGGTAGCTAGAGTTGATAAAAGAGATGATTCAGGTACGTTGTCCAAAGAGTGTAGTTTTACTAGCCGCTCCATTGGCGTTTTAGTAGTTGTGGCGTTGATGAATTAATACTTCTATAGACGAAAATGATGAATAGTTGCGAGAATCTTGTTATTCTTCTGCCAAATATTAAACCCAATCAAAATCAATTAATTTAAATAAATGTATGAAATTCTTGAAGTTTGAGACAGTTATTTTTCGACTCAGATATATTTTTAGCATGAATTAAATAAATTTCCTTTTGCTAGAATGTAACTTTCCATTTAAATAATTTTCCTCTTTGATGATTGTAGCTTTATTTAATTTAATGAGAATCAACTCGGGTTATTTAATTAGTTTCCAAAGACACTTTAGAAAAACAAACATTATCAAATACAATCGGTTATTAGTTATTATCAACTTTAAACAATATTGTTCTGTATTTAATTTTCAATCACAAAATCTTGTTTCAAATAGACAGTATATTCCACATCGATTTATTTAGAAAAATAATAATTTTAAACTTTAAAATTAAACATAATATCAAATCACAAATAACTTTTACATGTTAGAACAATTTATGTATGTCTCACTCTTGTTAATAATTATTAAATGTAATTAAATTGAAACTTAATGAAATGGAGTGATTAGAAAAAAACAATATCAACATTAATATTCATGAAAAAAATAATGACAAACGATGTTTTGTTTTCCCATAATACATCGTCTTTCCAGGCAACTTTTCTTTCCTTTCAAAAACAAGTGTTAAACTTTTTTTTAAATATTACAGGAAGTTATCGCCACAACACTCCCCCCCTAGTGCCATCGAAGATGGGACGATATAGAGAAAATTATTGTGCTAGAGCACGAAGGAAACGAGCAGGGGTACGAGTGGTTCTACCTGCTCGCGTAATTGTAGATGCAGGATGGAATATCTGGGTTTGAGGAATGGGATTAAATCTAACCATTTTAGGTGATACAGTTGCCTTAGCGTCGCGTTGCCTTGTTTCTGCGGAGGTAGAAGGAAAAGACTGGTATGTGTCCGAAGAAGTAGGATAGACAATATCTGTAGAAGACGAAGATTCGTCTGCGCGACTGAGATTAGTACTCGAAGTAGGTGAGTTTTGAGTTGAGTCATCTTCAGATTGTTCCCTAAAGCAAGGTTTTAATCTGTCGATGGAAACTCGAATATGTTGACCTTTACGGTCAATAACGAAATTTTTATCATCGCGGCTGATGACTTTAAAGGGACCTTCGTATGGAGGTTGTAATGCTTTACGTACTAAGTCCGTACGTGCGTAGACATGCGAACAAGACTCAAGGTTTTTAGAAACGGAAACATTAGGAGAAGTGTGTCTTGACGCAATAGAGGGACGAAGGTGAGTAAAATGTTGTTTCAATTGTGAAACGAAATCAGATTGTGGGATGGAATTAGAATTTTGGTTGAAGAATTCTCCTGGAAGACGTATGTTAGTACCGTAGACGAGCTCAGCCGATGAAGATTGGAAATCTGCACGGAAAGTGGTTCGTAAACCAAGTAGTATTGACGGTAAAATTCGTGTCCAGCCTGTTCTGTCGTAGGCCATTATCGCGGATTTAAGAGTTCGGTGCCAACTTTCGATTAGTCCGTTACGGCAAACGGTATTCGTCAATAAAACCGCCCTTGTAAACACAACCAAGGCGTCAGAGTCCGGCGGTGTAATAAAACCACAAGTGTCAAAAAATTTCAAAATGTCAAAAACTCAACAACTTTTCTTTTTTAAATTTACTTTACTTTAATATTTAATTTAATTTAATTTAATCACTTAAATAAACTAACTAAAAAAAACTAACTAACTAATTTAATTTAATTACTTTAATAATCTAACTAAAAAAAAACTAACTAGCTAATTTAATTTAATTACTTTAACAAACTAACTAAAAAAAAACTAACTAAAATCTAAAACAACTATTATTTTTTTTATATTACACGACGTGTCAATTGCAATTTTGAATATAAAATAAAAATATGACAACTCCAAAAATAACGATTACAACTTAAAGAAAACAAAAAAGTAGAAAAATTGTCTGTTTAGCAGTTGGCTACACTGACGCGTCAGCGTCAAATTAGAAATAGAATCTAAATATTGCACGACGACGAAAAATTTTCCGTCGGCCGCTTTGGTTGTGTTAGTACTACATGTTTTATGCGTGTTCTAATTTACCGAACGATGCCGCTCGCCGTTGCCGTTAGTGTTGTGTTTATACCTTAAGTGCTATCTTTAGTCGCGTTAGCGGCGTAGAGGTAGAAGTCTGATTTTCTGGAAATTTTTTCCTCCACAGTAGCGGGGAGAACTGAAACTTGGGCACCTGTATCAACGAGGAAAGTCTTGCATGAAGAAATGTCGAGGACCAGAAGATGGAGTTGAGAATGACTGTCATCACATGCCGTCACATGTGATGAATTTAATAGTTTTTTGAAGATGTCGAGGCAGAGGAATCTGAGTGTTTGGAATAATTTTTACACTCAGGAACACATTTTTTTTGCATCTCCCTTGTAGTAGTGATGGTAGTAGCAGATACCATCAAACATTTGCACGCGTGACCTGGACCGAGGTCGCAAGGGAGAGCGATAATTCCGATTGAAATTTGAATTATGATTACCGTTTCGATCCTTAGATCTACTTCGGTATTGTTGAGGAGGTTTGGAGAAATTTTGCCTTTGAATGGAATTGAGGAGTTGCACGTATTTTGCCTCCAGTTTTTTGAATTTTTCCTCAAGTGATATGATTTCACTTGAGGAAGAAGAAGGGAGAGAAGAAGCGGCAGGGTTAGATACCGCATTAACTTGTGAACCCCTTAGGGCATTGAGAACATTATCTGCTATCTCTGCTATCTTCTGAAGATCTTCACTGACAGTAGCGATAGCAGCGCGGACAGCAGGTGGAAGTTGAAAACGTATTACGGGATTCGGTAGTCATATCCCGGAGTAATTGTGAGGGCTTAGGATCCCCAAGGTCCATACCGCGTAACACTTTGTGTATGCGATCTGAAGTGCTACCGGATAGGCGAGCTATAAGAGCCTCTTTGAGCCCATCGTATGGGAAATCTTGGTCGGGGTTAACCAAGATATCACTGGCTAATTTTGCCAGTGTGGGAGTAATCATGGTAAGTAAGTGCCCATACTTAGTTTGTTGAGACCTAATACGTCCCAACAAGAATTGCCCTCTAATGTAATGAACCATAGGTCTGGAGTCTCAGACCAGAAAGGAGGAATTTTGATACCTACATGATCAATTTGTGGCATAGCTGCCGAAGAAGTTGAAGCTGTGGGAGGTGGAGGATTTGAAGATGTACCTCCAAGGTTCATATTAACAAGAGCAGCTGCGACCTGCTCTGCTACCAGTGCCTGAAGCTGGTCTTGTGTAAATGAAAAGGTTGGGGGTCCAGAAGATGCAGCAGTTCCCTCAGGTTCTGGGTTACCTGCTGAAACTGCTGGGAATTTAAATGCATTGCGGTTAAGCCGAATAATGATGGCAAAAAGGTAAAAGAGTATTGCGACAAACAACACTTCCAAGGCATGTTGGTTTGCGATTAAAAAACCGTAAATCGCAACTAACAAAGTTCCGAATATAATAAAAATATCTTTAAATATTTGCATATTTAATAAAATACAAAATAAAATTTTTTAAAACTCCTGATTTTAAAATAAAAGAAAAATTACCTGGATCGATTCTTATCGGGGTCACCAGTTTTGGTAGCTAGAGTTGATAAAAGAGATGATTCAGGTACGTTGTCCAAAGAGTGTAGTTTTACTAGCTGCTCCAGTGGCGTTGTTAAATAGATGTTTCAATTTTAGTAGTTGTGGCGTTGATGAATTAATACTTCTATAGACGAAAATGATGAATAGTTGCGAGAATCTTGTTATTCTTCTGCCAAATATTAAACCCAATCAAAATCAATTAATTTAAATAAATGTATGAAATTCTTGAAGTTTGAGACAGTTATTTTTCGACTCAGATATATTTTTAGCATGAATTAAATAAATTTCCTTTTGCTAGAATGTAACTTCCCATTTAAATAATTTTCCTCTTTGATGATTGTAGCTTTATTTAATTTAATGAGACTCAACTCGGATTATTTAATTAGTTTCCAAAGACACTTTAGAAAAACAAATATTATCAAATACCATCGGTTATTAGTTATTATCAAATTTAAACAATATTGTTCTGTATTTAATTTTCAATCACAAAATCTTGTTTCAAATAGACAGTATATTCCACATCGATTTATTTAGGAAAATAATAATTTTAAACTTTAAAATTAAACATAATATCAAATCACAAATAACTTTTACATGCTAGAACAATTTATGTATGTCTAATATATTAATATTCATGAAAAAAATAATGACAAACGATGTTTTGTTTTCCCATAATACATCGTCTTTCCAGGCAACTTTTCTTTCCTTTCAAAAACAAGAGTTAAACTTTTTTTTAAATATTACAGGAAGTTATCGCCACAAACCGTACAATAAACCGCAATAATCAATAGAAGCTTTTATCTTTATAATATTCATTGCCTTATCTTGAAAACAAAAAAACTCTTATTTTTAATTTTCTCATTTATAACAAAAAAAATCTTAAAACAAATATAAATTCTTTTTGCTTTTTACATAACCGTACAACAAACCACAATAATCAATAGAAAATAAAGCTTTAATCTTTTATAATATTCATTGCCTTATCTTGAAAATAAAAAAACTCTTATTTTTAATTTTCTTATTTATAACAAAAAAAAATTAAAATTAAATTACCAAAACAAAATTAAAATCTATAAAAATAAAATTACCAAAACAAAATTGACCGAAAATCGTTTCATTTTTTTTATACTGCTATAAAATTATGTCCGTGAAGTTGGCCCTGCCATTTTGAAAAATTGAAAAAGCAAAACTTGTGCTGAATTGTGCTAAAGTTGTGCTATGTTGTGCTGCTTTTCGTTTCTCATTGGCCCCAATGGAAAAAATTTGGCACAGATTTTAAGTTTTTGGGGTGGAAGTTAGCCCCGCCATTTCGGAAAAACGAAAAAACAAAGCTTGTGCTGAATTGTGCTAGATTTGTGCTGTTTTGTGCTGTTTTCCATATCTCGTTCGCCCCGACAATAAATTTTTTTTCATACAAATTAGGTTTTTGGGGGTGGAAGTTGGCCCCGCCATTTTGGAAAAATGAAAAAAAACAAGTTGTGCTGAATTGTGCTAAAGTTGTGCTATGTTGTGCTGCTTTGCATATCTCGTTCGCCCCAATGGAAAAATTGTAGTAGCCAAATTACGTTTTTGGGGGTGGAAGTTGGCCCCGCCATTTTGGAAAATCGAAAAAGCAAAACTTGTGCTGAATTGTGCTAAAGTTGTGCTATGTTGTGCTGCTTTTCGTTTCTCATTGGCCCCAATGGAAAAAATTTGGCACAGATTTTACGTTTATGGAGTGGAAGTTAGCCCCGCCATTTTGGAAAAATTAAAAACCAAAGCATGCTCTGAATTGTGCTAGGTTTGTGCTGTTTTGTGCTGTTTTCCATATCTCGTTGGCCCCAACAGAAACATTTTTTTCATACAAATAAAGTTTTTGGGGGTGGAAGTTAGCCCCGCCATTTTGGAAATACTAAAAAACAAGACTTGTTCTGCATTGTGCTAAAGTTGTGCTATGTTGTGCTGATCTTAGTATCTCGTTCGTCTCAATTGAAAAAATTCAGCAGCCATAATAAGTTTTTGGGGTGGAAGTTGGCCCCGCCATTTTGGAAAAACGAAAACACAAAACTTGTGCTGAATTGTGCTAAAGTTGTCTATTCTGTGCTGCTCTTCGTATCTCGTTTGTCCCAACAATAAATTTTTTTTCATACAAATTAGGTTTTTGGGGGTGGAAGTTAGCCCCGCCATCTTGGAAAAGCTAAAAAACAAAACTTGTTCTGCATTGCGCTAAAGTTGTGCTATGTTGTGCTGCTCTTCGTATCTCGTTCGTCTCAATTGAAAAAATTTGGCAGCCATAATAAGTTTTTGGGGGTGGAAGTTGGCCCCGCCATTTTGGAAAAACGAAAATACAAAACTTGTGCTGAATTGTGTTAAAGTTGTGCTATTTTGTGCTGCTCTTCATGTCTTATTCGTCCCAATGAAAAAAAATTGGCAGACATTTTAAGATTTTGGGGTGGAAGTTAGCTTCGCGATTTTGGAGAATTGAAAAAACAAAGCATGCTCTGAATTGTGCTGGGTTTGTTCTGTTTTACATATCTCGTTGGCCCCAACGGAAACAATTTTTTCATACAAATTAAGTTTTTGGGGGCGGAAGTTAGCTCCACCATTTTGGAAAAATGAAAAAACAAAGCATGCTCTGAATTGTGCTAGGTTTGTGCTGTTTTCCGTATCTCGTTGGCCCCAACGGAAACAAATTTTTCATACAAATTAAGTTTTTGGGGGTGGAAGTTAGTCCCGCCATTTTGGAAAACCTAAAAAACAAAATTTGTTCTGCATTGAGCTAAAGTTGTGCTATGTTGTGCTGCCTTTCGTATCTCGTTCGGCCCAATTAAAAAAAAATTGCAGGCATAATAAATTTTTGGGGTGCAAGTTGGCCCCGCCATTTTGGAAAAACGAAAACACAAACTTGTGCTGAATTGTGCTAAAGTTGTGCTGCTTTGTGCTGTTTTCCATATCTCCTTGGCCCCAACGGAAAATTTTTTTTCATACAAATGAAGTTTTTAGGGGTGGAAGTCAGCCCTGCCATTTTGGAAAAACTAAAAAACAAAACTTGTTCTGCATTATGCTTAAGTTGTGCTATGTTGTGCTGCTCTTCGCATCTCATTGGGAGTGGCGTCATTTCACCAAAATCTTAGGTAGGGCGAGAATTTAAATGACATAAAAAGATTTTTTTCGTAAAACATAACATTTTTATACACACATATATTTTAAAACAAGTCCATGCATTTAGGACTTAGAAATAAAAATAAAATGCTTTTGAGCTACCTTGGTTACTCTGCTAGATCTTTGTTTTCTGGTGTTGTTTCATCAGAATGCCGCAAAGTTCTGCAAAATTCCTTCATTGGTTAAAAATAATTTTAAATTTAGGATATCATCTCTGCATTGTTTAAGCATCAAAAAAGTAGTTTTAATTAAAGCGCTTGTGCTAGAAATTATTATATCTTTGCTTTGTAACTGTTCAGAGAGTGAATTTTTAAACGACAGCAGATCGTGCAGCATAAAAAAAGCATGGCTTTTCTATACGATTTTTTAAATCCTGGGCATCCCAGGATTTAAAATTTATTTTTCACGAATTTATGACTCCTCCTTATGTCGAATCGTTTTTGTTTGTTTGTTTGTTTTCCCTTATTTGTCTCAGAGAGAAAGAGTTATGTCTACCCATAAACGTGCGTAAATTTTTCATTTGATTCAAAATTGTACAATTATTGCGAGCTTCTTTTAAATTAAATCTATTTTTTTTTTAAGAAAAAGTGTTGTGTAGTAGGAATTACAAAATGTGTCACAACAACACATAGATACCTTTTAAGACCTAGGTCCCAAAACAACATGCGTCTTGAGGTATTGGTGGACGCTTTTTTTTAAATCTTTGTGGATTGAAGGCACTCGAGACTATTGATTCTGGCAAAGCATTCCATTTGTACGATGTACGCACAAAGAAATCCCTTTGCATTTTATTACTATGACAGTGAGTAATCTCGACAGTCCGACTGCCTGCACAAACCGATTGATGAGTCAAACGGGGAAAAACATATGCCTGAGGCATTATGGACCTGATTTCATCCGAGCACTGCTGGTGACGATATTTATCAAAAACAACGAGATCAGCAACAGTGCGACGATGTTTTACGGAATCAAGATTTAATGATAAATTTCGATCACCAGCAATTCGTATAGCACACTTTTGAACAGAGTCCAAAAGAGCTAGGATAGTAGCAGATGCAGCGCTCTAAACTTGACGACAATACTCCATACAGGGACGAATATAGGATTTACAATTGGGGAGTAATTGATGCGAAGTAAAATATTTTTTACATCTATTGAGGAGGCCGAGTTTTCTTGACGCTCTCTTTGCCATGGCCATTGTATGATCGTTCCAGAGTAAGTCATTGAATATTGTGACTCCCAATAAACGAATGCTTTCACATTCGGCTTTGATCGTCACACATATTAATTGAAATATCATTGGGAAACTCGGTCTTTGATCTGGAAACAATCAATAGCTGTGTTTTGGTGGAATTAAAATTGATCAAATTTTTGTCACTCCAATCTTCCGTCACGAATTTTTTTAGGTCCTCGTTTACATTTCTGGCAGCGTCTCTCCGGGCGGGATTTATTCGTTCATGCATTTTACCCTTTGAAGATAGAGGGACGAATGACTTGTGCAGTGTATTATCATCTGCAAAACTATTTATTGGCTTACTGGTGATATACAATAGTTCGTTGATATTAATTAAAAATAAAGTGGGAGATAAAACTGAGCCTTGGGGTACACCAGCGGTTATTAATTTAGACTCAGAAGAAAAACTATCTATAGATTTTTTTTTTTTTTTTTAATTGTGTTTGTTTAATTTTTTTTAATTGTGTAGTAGGAATTACAATATGTGTCACAATAACACATAAATACCTTTTAAGACCAAGGTCCCACAACAACATACGTTCAAAGGTGTTGATGGACGTAAATCTTTCTTTTTTTGTTGTTTTTATATTTTTTGTTAAAGAATGAATAACTAAACAAAAAATCCTATCACTGACAAAATATGACATAGGCCAATATTTTATGATAGAATAGAGAAAATAAAAGTAAATTAAAAAGTAAATAGCAAATTTTTATAAAAATTTGACGAAACAAAACAAAAATGTAGTTGCCAATAATCCAGCTGGTTGCATATTCCTTGATCCCGTGACGCACCGTCTTTCTTGAAGATTAAAGTCCACACATAGTTATATGAAGGCTCGTTTCCTCAAGGAAGCAATAGCGTCTCATCATCAAGGATTATTTCACAGCTAAGATTGAGAGTGCTACCGTTGACTGAATACAGTTCATCCGCCACCACCCCTAAGATGCCACCTTGGCTAGTGATATCTCACTGCTATTGCCAGTGGTATGTGATATCTCACGTTAACTCATATGCCAATAGCAGGGACTGGAGTACGCGGGGTTGTCACACCCGTAGATCAAAAATAAAAAAAAATCTCAAAACAATAAAAACTGATCCCTCCATGCCGTTGCATCGGTTTGACAGAAAATTTCGAATCAACTTCACGACTGCGGGATGAAAACCGTACGCAACGAGCTTGTTGATCAAGTTGGCATGCCAGATTCGATCAAATGCTTTTGAAATGTCTAATGCGATCACGTCCGTTTCACCACCTTTCTCAAGTATGCTATTCCAAAGATGTGCCACATAGTACAATAGATTGGTTGTTGATCTTTTGTTTCCAAAACCGTATTGGCTGTCAGATATCATGGTTGTCTTCAAAAAATTTGGATATGTGTGAATTAATATAGTGCTCGCATATTTTAGACATGACTGGGAGTAAGGCTATTGGTCTATAATTTGAAATATCACATTTCGTTCCTTTTTTGGGACAGGCTGGACATTGGCCAACTTCCAGCAGGATGGAAAAATACCAAATTTATAGGATTTATAGAATATTTTGGTGAGAGTTGGTGCAAGTTCTTTTTGAAAATGTTTTTAGAATAACAGGAGGAATGTTGTCCAGACCAGAGGCTTTGTTGTTGTCTAACCCCCTTAAAAGTTTTTCGACAATTTTGGGTTTGAAACGTAATTGTTTCATATTACCTCCTGAAGAATAGATTTGTTGTATTTCTTTAGGAGTTTCTAAAACTTAGGAATTTGAAGCAAAGCGTTCCGCGAACAATGTAGCTTTCCTTGCAGGGTCAGTAATGATTGAGTCACCATCAATGGTAGGAGGGATATAGGATTTAGTACCACAATTTAAAGAATTAATGGCACTGTTGAAACTTTTGTTAGAAATTGACATACTCGAAATGCCGAAATGCCATTTGCTGCTTTCGCTAGCATTAGGTAGATTAAAGCTGGAAATAGGTAGATTTCGGGGTCAGACAGTTTTGTGTGCAAATAAAATTAGATGTTTCAGATTAGTTTAAATAAATAATTTAAGTAGAAACAGAATAATTCAAAAAAAATTATGAAACCAAATTAAATACATTATCCGAAACAACTTTATCAAAGCAATTTCGGAACAGTTTTATTTAAGTTGGTTAAAACTACTTTTAATATTTGATATATCAAAGATCAAATAAACGTCCAACAAAGATCAAATGAACTGCGTCACAACTACAATTATACCATCACACATAATTTATAATCAAACATTATCAAACAATTTTTATTCAAAATCATCTTTGTTGTTGTATTTTTTGTTCTTATTTAATCTTTTTTCAAACGATTTACTTAGTGAAAAAAATAAAAACAAAAGAGAATTTGGTCATTTTCTATGGTATTAAATGGCTTGAGATTTGTCTTGCAATAGGTGCATTATACTGCTTATAAAACTGGAACCTCGTATGTTAGAAAGCTGAAATTTGTTGAGGCTATAGCTTAAAAATGTTCTTAAAAGTTAAGATAAATTTAAATAACATAAACTCAAAAAAGATTAAAGCATTTTGCGTTTGTTTTCATTTCAAAAGCCCCAGGGACTCAACCTCTGAGTTTAAACAATTTGTTTTTTAAGTTTTGGATAGATTTATGTTGGGAGCTTCGTGTGCAAAAGTTTTCATTTTTAAGCTTGGTCATTTTCATCTTAAATATAGATGGACAACAGGACAATATAGATGGACAACAGGACAACAAAGCTTAGTAAATTTTTAAAACAGCTGATTTGTCAAGAACCTCTAACGCCAAGGTTGTCATGTGGAAAAGAATGATAGAAATATGTTCAAATATTAATGTTCAAATATCTTCTCCGCAACATACATAGAAAGTTTTTTTGGTGTATGTTAATGCTAAGTTAGACACCAACCTGATTGTTAATATGACTGCCTGAATACGCAGCCTAAAAGATACTTCCTAAAAATAATAAATCATTCTATATTACAACGAACAAGTTTATGCCTTTCATAGGATATGATTATTCATCAGCTGTGCAACAAATGAACAAATAAATCAATTGATATAATTAGAGAAAAAAGTAATTTGTACTTACAGTTGTTAACAGTATAAAAAAACCAAAACATTTCACTTTATTTATTATCTATAATAATTCATTTGTACCATAATTTAAATCAACTATAAAATTAGCCAATACACATTTTAGCGTTTAGTATTATAATTCTGGTGTATAAATGTAGATGTAGCTTAATATTAGTTAAAATTTTAATTTAAGTTCATTAAAAAATGTCACTTCGATAATTTGATTTAGAAATAATTGTGTAAAAAACTTTCTCTTTTCTTTTGAGTTCTCATAGCGATAACACCAAATTAAAAATATTATTAGAACAATTCTTGTGATTTAAATAAAGTATTGTAAAATCTAAAATCTTTAATTAAATTTATTAAATAAATTTTGATAATTTAATCATTTGTGATTAAAACAAATAATTTAGTTTTTATTAAACTAAATCAAGAAAATCAAGGTGAAGTTATTCTATCAGCAGCGTCTGGATCCAAACATTGGTCCTTCGAGCCGGATTCTACGCCAGCAGCCTGTAAATTGCAGATAGGACGCCATTTCACCACGTGCGATAACTATCATATTTTTTATTTTTATTCTTGCTCGAATAATTTTTCGAAATAGTAACCATTTAATCTGAAAATAAAGAAAATTGAAACTTTAATAATAAATTTGACTTTGAATTTTATTTTAATTATTTTATTTGAATTATATATTTTATAATAAGGTGGATTGACTGTGGTTAAAACTTTAAAATAATAGTGTATAATAAGTGAATTTTAGTGAATAAATAACAATAGTGAATAAAAATTAGTTGGTATTCAATTGATAATGGCTGAACTGAGTATGAAGGCGCTTTTGAAAAAACGTTCATCAACCAAGGGTCAAACGACGCGTTTAGTGACATTTGCTCGCAGTGCGGAAGAAAAACCTTTGGAACATTTAAAAACACGCCTACAGCGAGCGCACAGCTTATTAGAAGAATTTACTGCAACAGAAGATCAGATTTACTCTGTAGATGATAAAGAGGAATCAGAAATGGCCGAATTTGAAGAAAACTATTACTATGTAGCTTCGGAGCTTAATTCCGCCATTCGTCAGATGAATTTAGCTACAGCCAATACATCACAATCTATAAATGAATCTGTGGGTGTATCAATGAACCAGCACGTGTCATCTGAAGTAAAGCTGCCATGTATAACAATACCAGTTTTCGAAGGTGACTACAAGGATTGGCAGTCATTTTACGATTTGTTCACCAAACTCATTCATGAGAATAATACGCTTTCTGCGGCACAAAAATTCCATTATTTGAAGGGTTGTTTAAAGGGTGAAGCAAGCAACTTATTAAAGCATATGGCGATTTCTGAAGCTAATTATATTGAAGCCTTTCAGAAATTATGCAAGAGATACGATAAGAAGAAGCACATTGTTAATTCATTTATTCAAACCTTTGTGGAGCACCCTCATATTAGGAATCCATCAGCGTCAGCATTATGAGGTCTTACAGACACATGCGATGAAGTGATTCGAGGGTTAAAAGCTCTTGGAACTCAGTTTGAAAGTCGAGATCCATGGTTAATTTATTTGGTAGTCAACAAATTAGATGAGGAAAACCAACAACGATGGGCGAATTTCATCATTGATATCGTTTGTCCTAAATGGAACGATTTATTCAACTTTCTGAACCAAAGAGCAGACGCAGCAGAAGGATTTAAAGCTTCTATTAAACCAACATCGTATCGGAAACCAACCGCAAACATCAAATCAATGCATACAACATCTGATAATAAATGCAGTGTATGTAAAGCGGAACCACATCACTTATCTGAATGTTCTATGTTCTTGAACATGAAGGTAGCAGATCGCCGAAAACATTTGAAGAATATTTACTGTTGCTACAACTGTCTAAATACAAACCATCCAGTTTTCAAATGTCAAGCGAAAGGGAAATGTGACAAGTGTTCTAAACGACATCATCCACTGTTGCATTTGGAAGAAGAGGCGTTGCAAGGGGTAAGTGCTAATAACCTATCTGACAAAAATAAATCCGTGAAACCAGTCGTAATCACTACCAATCAAATTACAACCTGTAACATTAAAGCAAAGGTTGATAATTCTGTAGTACCTGCTATATTACCGACTGCCAGTGTCATGTTAATGAGCTCATCAGGTGAACTTCATCCGTGTCGGGCACTACTAGATTCAGGGTCTGAAATGTCTCTAATTACGGAATCATGTGTTCAACGGCTAAATTTATCTCGAAACAAGGCCAGAGTTACTGTGTCTGGATTATCTTCAAAGGCAGCATTAATTTCTAAAGGAACTACACAAATTACTGTTGTATCCAGATTCAATCATCAAAACATATTGAACTTCAAGGTCTTAATTCTACCTAAGCTTACCAGTAAGGTACCATCACTAGGATTTAGAGAGTTAAATTTATCTAATCTAAAGAACCTTGAACTAGCAGATCCAGACTAAAACAAACCAGGTGAAATTGATCTCCTAATTGGTGCTGATCAATTTTTCAAGATATTAAGTTCATCACGCATCACCAATGGATCCAACAACCCTATCGCCCAAGATACCATGTTTGGGTGGATAATCGCTGGTTCAATGAAACAAAGGTTGATCATACTGTAGTTAATTTGTTTACCGAAATTGACATTGATCAGTCGCTTCGTAGATTTTGGGAGCTAGAGGAAGTTCCAACAAAATCAATTTATACTGAAGAAGAAACATTGTGTGAACAGCATTTCTCTGACAACGTTTTTCACCAGCCAGATGGAAGATATGTGGTAAGTCTTCCTTTTAAGCAATCTGACGGTGAACTGGGAAATTCACAAGCATCAGCTATAGCTCGTCTCAAGTCGATTGAACGAAGATTTCAAAGAGACCCAAAATTTAAAGAAGCTTACGTTACCTTCATGAGGGAGTATGAAATACTGCACCATATGGAGCTAATTCCCAAGAATGAGATTGAGGTAAGTGTAAATAATTGCTTCTATTTACCACATCATGGCGTGATGAAAACATCAAGTTCAACGACCAAATTGAGAGTGGTTTTTGATGCTTCCCCATCGTCTCAATCTGGTCTATCACTAAATGATAAATTAATGGTTGGACCAACAATTCAGTCCAGCCTCTTGTCCATTTTATTAAGATTTAGAACACATCCAGTCGTATTCTCAGCTGACATTGAAAAGATGTATCGCCAAGTTCTAATCAATAAAAAGCATACCGACTACCAGAGAATTGTTTGGCGGCAAAATTCCCAAATGGAGCCAAACCACTACCGGTTATTGACGGTTACGTACGGAACATCGTGCGCTCCATTCTTGGCAACAAGAGTTCTGAAACAAATTGCTTCAGATGTCCAGGATAAATTGAAAATTATTTCCAGAGTCATCGAAGAAGACTTTTATATCGATGACCTAATGTCTGGTGCTGAAACTGAAACTGAAGCATTAAACATTCAACGTGAAATCATTAAGGTTTTTTCAAAGTCTGGACTAAATTTGAGAAGATGGACATCAAATAGACCAGCTCTTTTAGAAACAGTTTCAACTGAACAAAGATGGATAGAGAATGTTCTATTTTCTGAGGATTCTACAGTGAAAGTTCTGGGAATGGAATGGAATCCAACCACAGATAATTTTTCCTTTCAAATCAACCTAGACAATACCTCTTCCACCACAAAGAGAGGAATATTATCAGAGTCGTCAAGGATATTTGATCCATTAGGATAGCTCTCGCCATGTACTGTGCTGATAAAAATATTCTTTCAGCAATTATGGCTACATAAAATTGATTGGGATGAACAATTATCACCGAGTATTGTCAATAAATGGTCAACTTTAAGGAATGAAATTCCGCTTTTAAAAAATATAACAATTCCTAGATGGTTGGGTACTACAAACGTAATAGAGTTACATGGGTTTGCAGATGCATCCGAGTTGGCCTACGCTGCGGTGGTCTATTCACGAGTAGTGCAAGAGGATGGCAATATTATCATCAGGCTGATTTCTGCAAAACCAAAGGTGGCACCGATTAAACAGATCTCCATACCTAGGCTTGAGCTCTGCGCAGCAGGTTTGTTAAGCAAACTAATAGAAAACACCATTATTGAGATGAAATTAGTGAATGTTCCGGTTTATGGGTGGACAGATTCAACAGTTGTATTAAACTGGTTAATGCAAGTGCCCCTTCAGTGGAAAACATTCGTAGCAAATCGCGTTTCGCAAATTCATAGTGTATCAACGAAGATTAAATGGTTACACGTACGGTCAAAGGACAATCCGGCAGATTGTGCCTCGCGAGGAATCAAGCCGTCGGACTTGATTCATAATTCGTTATGGTGGAATGGTCTGTCATGGCTATTGGAAGATATTACATCATGGCCTATAAAACCAATTGACGTTATACAGCTGGATCATAACGAAAGGGAATGTATTCTAGAGGAAAGGAAAAACGATTCAATTCTGGTGTTCAGTGGTTTTGTATCAAAACACGTCTCGAATATTTATGAAACCATTATAAGCAGAAGATCGTCTTTTTCCAAGATTGTTTCAATTATAGCATGGCTCAACAGATATATACATAACTGTCGTACACCAAAGGAAAAAAGAAGATCAGGGAGTCTAACAGTATTAGAACATGAAGAATCAGCGAACAAATTAATACGTTGGGTACAAGAACTGGAATTTCCAGAGGATATTCAACAATTGCAAAGTAACCACAAATTATCCTCCTCCAGTCGTATACGATCACTTAATCCATTTGTAGATGATAACAACATCATACGAGTCGGCGGGCGAATCGAAAATTCAATTGCTCCATTCGATATAAAGCATCCAATCATTCTGCCATCTTCACATCTTCTTATTAAACGATTAGTTGCAGAAGAACACATCAAGAATCTACACTCTGGCATTACTCTATTGATGAATATCTTAAAACAAAAATACTGGATCATTCGCGGTAAAAATATCGTTCAAATCGAACTTCAAATGAAACTTTTGTTAGAAATTGACATACTCGAAATGCCGAAATGCCATTTGCTGCTTTCGCTAGCATTAGGTAGATTAAAGCTGGAAATAGGTAGATTTCGGGGTCAGACAGTTTTGTGTGCCAATAAAATTAGATGTTTCAGATTAGTTTAAATAAATAATTTAAGTAGAAACAGAATAATTCAAAAAAGTCCAAGCGGCACGTATATCCGCTAGAAATAGGTAGATTTCGAGATCAGACAGTTTTGTGTGCCAGTAGAATCTGATGTATCAGATTAGTTTAAACAAAACAAACTAATTTCAAACAGATATCGAACAAATTTTAAAAAGAAAATTAGCTACCTACAAGCAAAATTATATCTATCCAATTTTGCAACAAACAAATATCAAATCTACCACAGAACATGTGTGTGATAATTTATGACACAAACCTACTCTATATCATATGTCGTGCAATTACTGCAAAATATCAAAATAGTTTATTTCTAAGAAAAAAAATTAATTTCTTCTATTCAAATCTTTTATTTTTTGACTGTTATAAGGTTGACATTGACTGTTATAAGGTTTTTGGAAATTGTAGTTGGGGATTGTTGCAAACTTTTTTGTTGAAGCCAACAAGTCAAAAACCTCTAACTGCAGAGGTTTATATTTATAAGAAACGAATTAAAATGTTTCCACAAATTCTAAATTTATGAAGATTTTAAAAATATTAGTATCCAAACGGCCGTTATAACGGATTAAAAAAAACCACTTTTTTTCTAGTATAAAGCCTATAGTTCCTTAACCATGTGTCAGATTTTTCTGATTTACGAACTTGCCCAAGATATTAATAAAACACACATTTTTAACAAAGGTTTTTTGATCTGGCTCCACAAATGCAACCGTGAGAGCGCCGGTTGATTCAAACGCATTTTGTGTTTTACAAGCTTTTGTGTTGGAGCCGTTCACTCAGAAACCTCCAACTGCAGAGGTCTTTTTTTTTAAAGAAACTGATTAAAAAGGTTTCAAAGATTCTAAATTTATGAAGTTTTTAAAAATATTAGAAACCAAACGGCCGTTATAACGGATCTAAAAAACAGAGTTTTTTTCTAGTATAAACCCTCTAGTTTCTTAACCATGTGTTGAATTGGGCTGATTTACGAACTTGTCCAAGATATTAACAAAACGCACATTTTTAAAAAAGGTTTTTTGATCTGGCCTTATAAATGCGACCGTGAGAGTGCCGGTTGTTTAAAAAAAAAATTTTTTTTTGCAAACTTTTTTGTTGGAGCCGCTCACTCAGGAATCTCTAACTGCAGAGGTCTAGTTTTAAAACAAATTGATAAAAAAAATTCCAAAGATTCTAAATTTGTTAAATTTTTTGAAATATTAGTATCCAAACGGCCGTTATAACGGTTTTAAAAAATCAATTTTTTTCAGAAAAAAGCCTCTAGTTTCTTAACCACGTGTCGGATTTTGCTGATTCACGAACTTGTCTAAGATATTATTAAAACACACAAGTACAGAAAATTTGTTTGATCTACCTCAACAAATGCGACCGTGAGAGTGCCGGTCGTTTTCGTTATATCTCATATCGTTTATATACATATATATATATATATATATATATATATATATATATATATATATATATATATATATATATATATATATATATATATATATATATATATATATATATATATATATATATATATATATATATATATATATATATATATATATATATATATATATATATATATATATATATATATATATAAATTTTTTTTTTTTTTGTTTTTTTGTCTCCGCTTATCATATATAGTCGTTTGGCACAAAAATTTTTCCGAAATTCCGAGATGAAGCCCATTGCAATAGGTAGATTTTTATATGAAATCTACCTAAAAAATTATGAAACCAAATTAAATACATTATCCGAAACAACTTTATCAAAGCAATTTCGGAACAGTTTTATTTAAGTTGGTTAAAACTACTTTTAATATTTGATATATCAAAGATCAAATAAACGTCCAACAAAGATCAAATGAACTGCGTCACAACTACAATTATACCATCACACATAATTTATAATCAAACATTATCAAACAATTTTTATTCAAAATCATCTTTGTTGTTGTATTTTTTGTTCTTATTTAATCTTTTTTCAAACGATTTACTTAGTGAAAAAAATAAAAACAAAAGAGAATTTGGTCATTTTCTATGGTATTAAATGGCTTGAGATTTGTCTTGCAATAGGTGCATTATACTGCTTATAAAACTGGAACCTCGTATGTTAGAAAGCTGAAATTTGTTGAGGCTATAGCTTAAAAATGTTCTTAAAAGTTAAGATAAATTTAAATAACATAAACTCAAAAAAGATTAAAGCATTTTGAGTTTGTTTTCATTTCAAAAGCCCCAGGGACTCAACCTCTGAGTTTAAACAATTTGTTTTTTAAGTTTTGGATAGATTTATGTTGGGAGCTTCGTGTGCAAAAGTTTTCATTTTTAAGCTTGGTCATTTTCATCTTAAATATAGATGGACAACAGGACAATATAGATGGACAACAGGACAACAAAGCTTAGTAAATTTTTAAAACAGCTGATTTGTCAAGAACCTCTAACGCCAAGGTTGTCATGTGGAAAAGAATGATAGAAATATGTTCAAATATTAATGTTCAAATATCTTCTCCGCAACATACATAGAAAGTTTTTTTGGTGTAGGTATAAAATTGCGACCGTGAGAGTGCCGTTAAATTCCGTTATATCTCATATCGTTATATATATATATGGGGCATTCCACGTGAAGTGGGACGACGAAAAATTTGTTTTTGCCCAAATTTTGGGAATTGATAGTACTCCAATAGAAAAAGATTTCGTCAATTTTCTAGATTTTTTGGACAACCCCTTTGCCGTCGGTGATGGTCACAAATTTGATTTTTTTTCGTGAACGACAAACGTCTTTATTTTGTAGGCAGTTTAACGCGTATACAAATTTTTTATAAATATTTTAGTTCGTTAGAATTTTTTCGTAGAATACGATAAAATTATTAAAAAAATTTTTTGAGGGTAGTTTTCTCCCTTATTTTGAGGTTTTAAAGTTTAAAATCATTTTTTCGGATTGTATGACACGTTTTTTTTTTTAATTTTGTTTTTTAAATTTAGCTTGAAATATGCGCTTTCAAATAATTTTTATCGCCTGATGGAAGTAGTATCGATGTGAGCGCTAGAGGGCGCTGAATATAAAAAGAACAAGGTTTTCACCTAGTTCTAAAACTTTATGATTTTTTTCCTCGGAAATGGCTCCATGTAGGAAAATTTTGTACATAACAATTTTGATTTAAAATTTTACGTAGATTACGAATACATTTTTCGATTTTAAAAAATCATCAATTTCAAAAATATTAGCCAAAAATATTGGTGCCGCCATTTTGAATGTAATAATTTGACCCTGAATTTGGATTTAGTGACTCTGACTCTCTTATAATACATTTTTTGAATTTTAATTTTCATTGTACAGAACAAGATATATCGTGAAAACTGGTTTTTGGGGTGGTTTTTAACTTTTAGCGCCCTCTAGCGCTCACATCGATACTACTTCCATCACGCAATAAAAATTATTTGAAAGTGCATATTTCAAACTAAATTAAAAAAAAAATTAAAAAAAAAAACGTGCCATACAATCCGAAAAAATTATTTTAAACTTTAAAACCTCAAAATAAGGGAGAAAACTACCCTCAACATTTTTTAAAAATATTTTTATCGTATTCTACGGAAAAATTCTAACGAACTAAAATATTTCTAAAAAATTTGAATACGCGTTAAACTGCCTACAAAATAAAGACGTTTGTCGTTCACGAAAATTTCAAAAAATTAACAGTGTACATTTTTAAAAACTTTGTTCTAATACCTATTCAACGACATATCATTTATGAAAATCGATTGAGCAGTTTTTCTACAATCGCTCGTCAAAATGCACTCACATCACAAAATAACAAAAAATTGATAGGCACCCTGTGAAGACCCCTGGTCGAAAAAGAAAATTCTAAGAGAACTTGTATTTTTTATTTATGAAAGACTATCTATAAACAAAAAATAACCAAAATTAAAAGGGGTCAAGTCAAAATTTCCCAAAAATTTGCTGAACTTGCGTGAAATTGCTCATATCTTTATATATATAATTCTACTGTTCGTGTGTACGAACTGAACTCCTCCTAACCTCTGGATCGATATGAATGAATTTTTTGTATGCGTTTGGGTGGCACCCCCGATGGTTTAGATTCACAAATCAGCCCGGCAGATGGCGCTGCAGTCGGTATTGTCACTGAACTCCTCCTAAATAGCTTGACTGATTTGAGTGAATTTTTTTGGATGCGTTTGGGTGGCGCCCTGGATGGTTTAGATACACAAATCAGCCTAGCAGATGGCGCTGCAGTCGGTATTGTCACTGAACTCCTCCTAAACGGCTGGACCGATTTGAGTGAATTTTTTATATGCGTTTGGGTGGAGTCCTGGATGGTTTAGATTCACCAATCAGCCTGGCAGATGGCGCTGCAGTCGATATTGTCACTGAACTCCTCCTGAACGGCTGGACCGATTTGAATGAATTTTTTTGTATGCGTTTGGGTGGCGTTCGGATGGTTTAGATTTACATATTTGCTTTTTCGATTTTCCAAAATGGCGGGGCCAACTTCCACCCCCAAAAACGTAATTTGGCTACTACAATTTTTCCATTAGGGCGAACGAGATATGCAAGGCAGCACAACATAGCACAACTTTAGCACAATTCAGCACAACTTGTTTTTTTTCATTTTTCCAAAATGGCGGGGCTAACTTCCACCCCCAAAAACCTAATTTGTATGAAAAAAAATTTATTGTTGGGGCGAACGAGATATGGAAAACAGCACAAATCTAGCACAATTCAGCACAAGCTTTGTTTTTTCGTTTTTCCAAAATGGCGGGGCTAACTTCCACCCCAAAAACTTAAAATCTGTGCCAAATTTTTTCCATTGGGGCCAATGAGAAACGAAAAGCAGCACAACATAGCACAACTTTAGCACAATTCAGCACAAGTTTTGCTATTTCAATTTTCCAAAATGGCGGGGCCAACTTCACGGACATTATAAAATTTCTCTCATACGCCGATAAAGAATTTCACTTCAAAAAATTCAAAAACAAATTCAAATTGCAAAAACAAGCATTGACAGCATGCTAATTATTTTTCAATTTTTTTGTCACCGCAACATGTAAGATAACAAAGATAAGAAATTAAATTTCAAAGATAAAAATTTAATTTAGTGTTGTTTTTTGTTTTTGTTTCGACTGTATTTTATTATTATCTTTTTTGTTTTTGTTTTAACTCATCTTTGCAGTCTTAATTGAATAAAAATAACAATTTATTTTATCCGTTAGATGATTTTATTTATTTTTCCGACGTTTCGATGTCATATAGCATCATCATCATGGAACTGTTTTTTTCAAAATTATTTATTATTAATCTACACATGCAATGATATAATTTTTTATATGTATATATATGTTACTTACATTTTAATATTTAAGATTATACGGATATTGTTTTTTGAATTTTTGTATTTGATTTATTTTTATTTTTGAATATTTTTTTATTATTTTGATATTTATTTTTTATTAATTTAGTTTTTGTATCACTGTTTATATCGATTTCGTTTTTTTTACTTTTTTTCGTTGTATATATTATATAAAAATAACAATAATTAACATATTAAAAAATTTTAGCTAATTTAAGAAACGATTGACAATTACATGCAATTATAACAATATAATACAAACAATGTAGTTGTTAAGGTTGGCTTATAGATACTAAAATTATTTGTATATGGAATTGAGTTGCTCGATGCTAATGGTTTTAATACTATTCGGTTATTTATTTCATTATTCAAATTAGTTATTTTATTCTTCGTCTTTTTGAGTTGGGTTGTGGGTTGTTTTCATTGTTTATGTGTCTCTCTGAGAGAGATCTTTTTCTGTTTTTAAATTTTTGTTGTTTTTTCTCAATATCATTTTTGATAATGTTGCAAAAAAGCGCGGTGATCTGGTCAGTGTCTCGTTTAATGTTGTAAGTGTTTTGTGTGTAAATGTGTAGCGCTTCGATTGTAAGTCTTTTAGACCAGCTATCTTGTTTGTTCAATATTCTTACATTATTGAAGTCTGGGATGTGCTGTAGTTGTAAGTGGTGTTCAACAAGTGCGGTTGTCGGGGAATCTGTATTATGGGTGGTAGCATGTGCTCTTTTTAGGTCGTATTAATGGTTTTTTATGCGATTTTCAAGGTATTGTTTGGTTTGACCGACATACGTCCGTTCACATTTGTGTCCAACCTCACCGGTACCCAAGCATGGTATTTCATATATTATATTTGTCAGTTTTGACTTTTCTATCGGGTCTTTTAGTTTCGTGTTGCTTTTTTCATTTTTTTGTTGCATTTAAAGGCTAAATTGATATTGGGACACATTATTTTACTCATTTTGTTGATTTGATCAGACATTCCTTGGATATATGTCATGCTCTTGAATATTCTATTGTGTGTGTTAATCTCAGTGGATGGTGGTATATTATTATTTGTTTCCAGCTTTTGAATATTAGTATTGATTAGTTTGTAGATTATTTTAAGTGAGTAATTGTTTTGTTGTAATGTTTTCTTGATATGTTGTATGTTTTATTATATTTGTGATATTTCGAGGTACTTAATGATAATACACGTTTTATGTAATTATGCGCAGTATTTATTTTTTGTGTGTATGGATGTTGGGTATAATAATTAAGGAGTCTGTTGGATGAGGTTTCTTTTTGATACCAATCAGTTTCTATTGCACCATTTTTTCCTCTAATGACTAGAATATCCAGATAGGGGATCTTGTTATTTGATTCTGTTTCTACAGTGAACTGAAGCTTAGGATGGAACGAGTTTAATGCGTTTAGGGTGTTAGTGATTTGTGTTTTCAGAACTATGGTGAAAATGTCGTCTACATATTTGACAAAGATTTTGGGTGTGTATGTTAAGATGCTTAGGGAGGTACAAATTAACCGTTGCGTTGTAATGTCAGCAATGATCGTAGATAGTGGATTACCCATGGGCATCCCATATATCTGTTGGTAATAGGTTTTATTGAATACAAAATAATTTGCATCAACTAAGCAAAATTGTAATAGGTCCATGAATAGTAATTTTGGGATTTTTGTGATGTTTGTTAGGTCCGTCCATCTTTCATTGATGATATCTATTGCTAGGTGTGTCGGTATGTTAGTGAACAGACAAATGACGTCAAAGCTAATAATTAGTTCGTCAGTTTGTAATTTTATGTTATTGATTTTTTCTTTGAAACTATATGTGTTTTTTACATTGGCACTATTGTCATTAATCAGGTGGATAAGTATGTTTGCTATTAATTTAGATACGCGTGCTGAGGGTGTGTCTATCGATGCTATTACTGGTCTAACAGGTATGTTCGGTTTATGTATTTTGGGTTGTAAGTTCCGAGTGACAAGAACGAAGATCACTTGGAACTTACAACTCCACTTCCACAGCACCCAAACTCTATGCTCAAAAGTAGTTGAGTTTTTGACATTTTGAAATTTTTTGACACTTGTGGTTTTTATTACACCGCCGGACTCTGACGCCTTGGTTGTGTTTACAAGGGCGGTTTTATTGACGAATACCGTTTGCCGTTGCCGTTCGCCGCTCTTATTGTGTTTATACCTTACAACAAAACAATTACCCATCATTCCAATTACCAATCATTCATATTTCGGAGTCGGACGAGGAAGGTAGTCTCCTAAATTAAAAGAAAAACAAAAACAAAAAAAAACAAAAGTAATCGAAAATAAGTGTTATAAGTGGTTATAAGTAGCTAATAAGTGTTATAGTGTTTGTGTTAGCATTTATAAAAATAGAAGTGTTGAAGGACGGAGGCGGAGACAATTATATAATTATATAATTGTATAATTGGTTCCTTATTAAAAAATTATTTGGTATTTTGTGTTTACTGTTATTAAGGGGTAGGCAGGTAAAATTTTACCTTTATTGCTTTGATGTAATAAATTTATTTATTATTTTAAAGCGTAAATTTGCCTTAGTAACAGAAAGCAAAAAACTTCGTTATACTTGTTAGTGATTTTTTTTGGATTGATTGCGATATTTGTTGTGAAGTTTTTTACATGATCTGGCTCCTCCCACCTCGGACTTATTTTAGGAGTTGGAAAATATCAGTTAGTTGATTATGAAATGTCTTTTTTGACAAAAGTTAGGAATTTAGAATTTAACCCTTTATTTGTACTCTTCAATTTTGTTAGTGTCTTTTTTGCTTTTCTCCTATCGTGCTACTGTTGCATGAAATCTGCTATCGTGTTTTTGTGACAGAGATACCCAGTTTCTTTTGTACTGCTTAGTGTTGAAATTTAGGCCTGGCCGAATTTCAGTAGCTTTGCCTGCAATGTCAAAGTCTTTATCTTTATCTCATCAATAAAAAATTTTAAAATACATGTTCAAAACATCTGCGGATTGAACGCTAACCATGACCACGTGCAACATCATCTTGAGCACGACAAACCGAACATTCTATTCCTTACAGAAACACAAGTTTCTGAAAATTTTCTTTTTATAGAATCGCTTAATTCCAAATATAGGCTCGAATCAGCTTTCAAACTCCATCAGGGCGTATGCGCATTCATTCATGAGAGTGTTGCGTACACGCGCTTTCCAAATTTTGAACTACACGGTGACGGCTTCAATACAATGGTTTTAAAGATTTGTCTTCCAGAAATGACTTTTTTTACAATAGCTTTATACCGGTCCCCCAACAAACGTAACCCAAACTTTTTTAATATACTGACAAAAATTATGGACGAGATTAGAGCAAAGTCCCCTAATTGTGAAGTTATCGTTACCGGTGACTTCAACGTCCACAACAAATCATGGTTGGAATTCTCCAAATCGACCGACGATGTTGACAATAGTGGAAAACTGGCAGAAATTTTTGCCGCGTCTCAGGGCCTATTCCAAATTGTAAAAAGCCCGACTTTCACTCCCCGTAATGGCGGTGATAATAGTTTTCTACTAGATCTCTATCTTACCACAATGCCAGATATTACGAGTGTCGATGTTGCGAAAGGTAGTATTGGAAATTCTGATCATTATTTAATCTCATCAGTTATCAAAACTGATTTACTTAAAACTACAGCTCCCAAACCCCGTAAAATATTTCACTACTCAAAAATGGATAAGAGTGGTCTTCAAAATTTTTTCCATGGTTTCCCTTTCGACCGTCATTGTTTTTACACTGACAATGTAAATGTTTCTGCTCAAAACTTTACAGAAACCATCCAATTTGCTATAAATAAATTTGTCCCTTTCTCCATAGTAAAACCCAAACAAAAATACTTGTATTCGAAAGCTGCCAAAACGGCACTTAGAAACAAACGTAGATCATTTAATATTTGGATTCATAACAAAACTCCCACTAATCGATCCCAATATCTAAAGGCCAACAAAATATCTAATCAGATTATCTCAAACGAAAAGTCCGAAATTGACAGAGCGAAAGCCTCAAAACTTACGTCTATGTCTGTTTCTGACAAGAGTTTCTACAGTGCCATTAATTCTTTAAATTCTGGTACAAAATTTTCTATTTCCCCTATTATTGATGGTGATTTAATCGTCAATGATCCCGCAAGAAAAGCTAACTTGTTCGCTGAACGCTTTGCTCTGAACTCCACTGTTTTGGAAACTCCTAAAGAAATACCCCAAATCCAGTCTTCAGGAGTTAATATGAATGAACTTCACTTCAAACCCAAAATAGTCGCTAAACTTTTAAAGGGGTTAAACATCAACAAAGCATCAGGAATGGACAATATTCCACCCATTATTTTAAAAACCTTTTCCAAAGAACTTGCACCAACTTTAACTAAAATATTCTACCAATCCTACAAATCTGGTATATTTCCCTCGTGCTGGAAGTTGGCAAATGTCCAGCCCGTCCCCAAAAAGGGACCAAAATCCGATATCTCAAATTATAGGCCAATAGCTTTACTATCGGTCCTATCCAAAGTCTATGAGCATTATATTAATACACATATTTCAAAATTTCTGGAAGAAAATCATTTAATATCCGACAGCCAATACGGTTTTCGAAACAAAAGATCAACTACCGATCTATTAAACTATGTAGCGCATTGTTGGAACAGCATACTTGATAAAGGTGGTGAAACATACGTTATCGCTTTAGACATCTCCAAGGCATTCGATCGAGTCTGGCATGCCAACTTAATCAACAAGCTCGTTGCGTACGGTTTTCATCCCAATGTTGTGAAGCTGATTCAAAATTTTCTATCCGACCGATACATTTCGGTAACCTTAGACGGATATTCTTCTGAGTCTAAACTAATTAACGCTAGTGTACCCCAAGGCTCAGTATTGTCCCCAACCCTATTTTTGATTTATATCAACGAATTGTTGAAAATCACCAGCAACCCAATAAATAGTTTTGCAGATGATAGTACTCTGCACAAGTCGTTCGAGCCCCTTCCTTCAAAAGGTAAAATGCACGAACGAATTAATCCTGCCCGGAGAGACGCTGCCATAAACGTGAACAAAGACCTGAATAAAGTCGCCGACTGGGGTGACCAAAACCTTGTCAATTTCAACTCCACCAAAACACAGCTGTTGATTGTTTCCAGATTAAAGACCGAGTTCCCCAAAGATATTTTATTTAGTATGTGTGATGAACCAATAGGTGAATGTAAAAACATTCGTTTATTGGGTGTCACAGTTTCAAATGACCTACTCTGGAACGATCATGTAATGGCGATGGCAAAAAGCGCGTCTAAAAAACTCGGCCTCCTAAATAGATGCAAAAAATTTTTCACTCCATACCAATTGCTCCATGTTTATAAGTCCTATATTCGTCCCTGTATGGAGTACTGCTGTCAAGTTTGGGGTGCTGCCTCTGTTTCCATCTTGGCCCTCTTGGACTCTGTTCAAAAGCGAGCTATACGAATTGTAGGTGATCGAACTTTGACATCACAACTTGATTCCCTACAACATCGTCGCACTGTTGCTGACCTCGTTGTTTTTTACAAATATCGTCATCAGCAGTGCTCAGATGAAATCAGCGGCATCATGCCTCAAACTTATTCTTACCCCCGTTCCACTCGGCAATCGGCTGCCGCAACCAGTGAAACGGTAAAGATCCCGCGCTGTCATACTGGCAGATCGCAGAGAGACTTCTTTGTCCGAACTGCGTACAAATGGAATAGTTTGCCGGAACACTTAGTCTCAGGTGGTTTCAACCCACAGATGTTTAAAAAAAGCGTTAATCTACACCTCAGAACGCCAGTTGTTGTGGGACCCAGGTCTAGACCTAGGTCTTAAAAGGTATTTATGTGTTGTTGTGACACATATTCTAAACCCTATTACACAACACATTTTATTAAAAAAAAAAAAAAAAATAATAAAGAATGGCTTAAGTATTCATCGCGCACTGACGACGTAGGAAGACAAGCCGAACTGATACTCGCAGATTATCACGGTTTGACGCAAATGATAGAGTGTCCCACTAGAATCTCAGACAATTTACATCATAACAATAATTTGCTGGATCTGTTTTTGACAAACGAACCAGATACTACGAAGACAAAAGTTGAACAACCCCTCGGAACATCGGATCATCTACTAATATCAGCAATAGTGCAATTTACATCACCGACACAAATTAAAGCAAATCCTCGTCGCGTTTGGAACTATAAACGCGCCAACTGGGAGGGACTGAGAAACTTTTATGATGAAACACCTTGGAAAACTATTTGTTGTGTTGATCAAGATCCTAGCACATTGGCAATAAGAATGTCCGAAATCATAAAAGACGGTATGCGGCGGTTTATTCCAAATCGATTAATCACTCCTAAAACTGAGCCTTGGTTCACGCGGGATGTTTATGAGGCAGTGAGGAATAAACGCAAAGCATTTAAGACATATAACGCTAATAAAACACCTGAAACCCATAGCGCTTATAAGAAAGCCAGAAATATTAGTAAATACAAAATAGACTTGGACAAAGAAGCGTTTATCCAGAAGAAAGCAAAGAAATTCGCCGAGCACCCATCTGGCTCACGTAGTTTCTTCCAGGCAGTTAAATCAGTTCAGAGCAATTTTACTCGATCCTTTATTCCAACCTTAGTTCTGAATGACATTCCCGTGAGCGACTCGAAAGAGAAGGCGGATCTTTTGGGTCGTATATTCGCAGAAAACTCAAACATAGTTGAACCTCCCCATTCTCCTACACTCATTCCCCCAGTTGTAACGAAAATGAAACCAATTATTTTTCGTTGCAATATTGTACGGAAAATGCTTCTTTCTATCAATATCAACAAATCTGCTGGCCCCGACGGTATTCCACCCCACATTCTTAAAAATTTTGCTAGGCAGCTAGCTCCAATTTTAACAAAAATGTTCTATTTATCTTATAAAACCGGAATATTTCCCGACTCTTGGAAGCTGGCCAGCGTTCAACTCATACCAAAGAAAGGCAGTAAGACAGATCCTAACAATTATAGACCAATTGCAATTCTGTCAGTTTTAGCTAAAATGTTTGAAAAATATGTTAACTACAATTTAATAGATTATTTGGAAGTGTCGCGAATTATTGATGATAAACAGTATGGTTTTCGTAGAAGTCATGCAACAGGTGATCTGTTAGCCTACGTATCCCATCTCTGGAACAAATCGCTGGAAAACCATGGTGAAACATTCAGTATTTCACTTGACATTTCTAAAGCATTTGATAAAATGTGGCATAAAAATCTCATAGCTAAATTAAAATCTTATGGCATAGACCATCTTACTGTCTCGTGGATTCATAGTTTTCTTACAGGTCGCCAATTTCAAGTTAATTTAGATGGTATCACATCCAATATTTTCACAACAAATGCTGGGGTTCCCCAAGGCTCTGCACTCTCACCAACCTTGTTTCTTCTATACATTAATTACTTACTTATTTCCACAGTGCACCCAATCCATAGTTTTGCTGATGACAGCACATTGCATGCATCACATGCATCTCCTAAATTTCGATCTCATACTGCAGTTACCACTGATAGAGAGCTGCTAATTGATTCTATCAACAAAGATCTGGAGCGTATAATGAAATGGGGAGATCGTAATCTTGTTTCATTTAATCCAACCAAAACTAAACTATGCCGTCTTTCTCGAATAGAGCGACATAAAAATTTTCCTATTAAAACAAACCACGAGGAATTGCGTGAGGTTGAATCAGTTAGACTTCTTGGAGTGGATATTCAAAATAACCTGAAATGGAATAAACATGTGTTCAACCTCGCTAAATCTGCAATGCAAAAATTAGGATTCTTGATTCGATGTAAAAAGTATTTCAATCCCGAGCAAATTTTGCTAATCTTCAAGTCCTTTATTCGTCCATGTATGGAGTACTGCTGTCATGTTTGGGGAGGTGCTTGTCAGTCAACAATAAAATGTCTAGACTCTGTACAGAGAAAAGCAATACGGTTGATTGGTAATACCGAACTAACGGACCAGCTTGATTCACTCCAGCACAGAAGAAATGTGGCTGAATTATCAATCTACTATAAATATAACTTTAGCGAATTCTCCTCTAAGGAAATTCAAAATATCCTTCCATCGTGTGCGCAGTATAATCGACAAACAAGAGCTGCCGAGTTATCCCATCCATTTGTTGTACAAATACCTCGTTGTAGAACTGTGTCCTTCCAGAACGACTATTTTAATAGAGTGGCCAAATTGTGGAACTCAATGCCTCCCTCTGTATTTCCCGATGAATTTTCCCCTCAGGCATTTAAAGAAAATGTCCATAATCATTTAAAACAATTAGTATAGTTGTCCCTAGTGATGTAAATGTGTTTAATACTATTGTATAATACGCGGTATTATACGTAAAATACCGTATTGTCCAAAACGTAGTAAAATACAAGGTATTTTATTATAAAATTTTTTCTATTGTGGTGGTGCGCGAATCAGTAATCTGCCATTTTATTGAGATTTCGCGTGGATTGCCTGAAGAATTTATAACTGCAAAAATATATACTAGTTGGTTCTTGAATATATGAACAACATAGAAGAGATTAATGAGTTATTGCCCCTTGTTACTAACAGTTAGAAACGCCTTCTTAGTGATTCGCAAATTTCTATGGCAACAAAATTGTAATATCAGCAGAACATAAATTTCAAACATCGAATGCTGCATCATTACTATTCACCGTTATAGGGATTTTTTTTTATGCAGCAAATCAAAGTTATGAACCACGAACTCATTCCGTTCCACTCATTATGAGCTATGGACTCATGGACTGTCAGTATGAGCTATGGACTCATGTCGGGCAGTTATTTAGAAGAAAATGAATTAGTTGTGATTGATGGAAGCAATTTTTTGTTATTATACCACTAACACTGTATGTCGGCTATTGCACTTTTGTACAGAATATACGGTATTTTATTTTGTATTATACAATGTATAATACGCTGTATTATACAAAAAAAATAAAATACCGTATTTTAACATCTCTAGTTGTCCCTATATCCCCATTCCTTCCATTTTCCTCATCTCCTTCCTTTATAGTTGACATGGTATCTTCGGATATTCAAAGAGTCTCTAAATAATGAATATTTCATATTTATATTTAGTGTGCTAAACATGTCTAACTAATTAATAAAAAAAAAAAAAAATTACCCACTTAAAATAATCTACAAACTAATCAATACTAATATTCAAAAGCTGGAAACAAATAATAATATACCACCATCCACTGAGATTAACACACACAATAGAATATTCAAGAGCATGACATATATCCACGCAATGTCTGATCAAATCAACAAAATGAGTAAAATAATGTGTCCCAATATCAATTTAGCCTTTAAATGCAACAAAAAAATGAAAAAAGCATACACGAAACTAAAAGACCCGATAGAAAAGTCAAAAATGACAAATATAATATATGAAATACCATGCTTGGGTACCGGTGAGGTTGGACACAAATGTGAACGGACGTGAACCGGTCAACCCAAACAATACCTTGAAAATCGCATGAAAAACCATAAATACGACCTAAAAAGAGCACATGCTACCAGTGGCGGATTACCATAGAGGCGGAAGAGGCGGCCGCCTCGGGCCCCACATGCACAGTGTAATGAAGTGCCTCTCAAGATGATAATGGGAGGGGCTTAGCAGGATGCGTACCTAGTTTTGATGTATTGCCGTTCGACTTAGTCTCAATCATCGTGGATAGGAGATTGTATAAACCTGCTGCTTCAGCACAAATGCAGAAATGTACGCAATTTACAAAATAGATCAGAAATGGAAACAAATACAAGTGCGAAATCGAGACTCTGGCGACCCCCTTCTACGAAAGAACCACGGTCGGCACGTTCAACCCCCTTGTTCGCTCACCTACGCCCACACACACACACACACACACTCATTCAAACCCCTTTATCATAAGGATTAAAGAAACAAATCAAATTTACTCACCCCATGATTAAATCCTGACCTCCTATCCTGATTATATCAGCCTTCCATCAGCACGTTGGTCACGTTGGAAACTTCACGAAGATATTTGTATATCAAAATGGTTGAATAAAGTTGTACGTATAAACGTTGTATAAAATGTTAGGTAGAAACGTTAATTAAACTTGCAATCATCAGCGTTGAATACTTATAAACGTTGAATAAAATGATAAGTAGAAATGTTAAATAAACTTGCAATCAAAAGCGTTGGATAATTTTGTACTTATAAAACGTTGCATAAAATGATAAGTAGAAACGTTGGATCGGATTGTAAACATAAGCGCCGAATCAATTTATAATCACAGGTGAGTATGGTAACAATTAAAGCAGTTACCGCCGAATGCGTTGAAATGTAACTGTTGCAGGATGCGTTGAAATCAAAAATGTAATAATTTATACCAATACTAGTCAAATTATTCGTTGAAGTAGAACTGGAATAATTAGTATCAATGATTGTGGAGCAGTACGTTGAAATGTACTTGTCGAAGTATGCGTTGAAATCCAAAAAAAAGTGTGGTAAAGTATACCAATACTAGTTAAATTATTCGTTGAAATAGAACGCTAATAAGTTGCATCAATGATGGTGGAGCAATACGTTGAAAGGTAATTGTTGCCGTATGCGTTGAAATCCAAAAAATGTAATAAATTGTACCGATACTAGTTAAATTATTCGTTGAAATAGAACGGCAATAATCTATATCAATGATGGTGGAGCAATACGTTGAAAGGTAATTGTTGCCGTATGCGTTGAAATCCAAAAAATGTAATAAGTTGCACCAATGAAGGCTGAATAAATTGTACATATAGTTAAATTCTTTAAATTTAAAAAAAAAAAAAAAAAAAAAAAAAAAAAAAAAAAAAAAAAAAAAAAAAAAAAAAAAGAACGCAGAATGAATGCAAATGATTTTTATTTGCTATCCAGTTCATGAATTTTAACCAGTACGTAATCAGAATTTGTGGTTTTATGGCGGCTTAGCTAGTAATATGCTGACAATCAACAATAAAAACAATTCCTTTCTTTGCAAATACTCAATTTTGTTTTGTATAATTTATCTAGGTTAAATTTAAGCTAACAATATCAACAATATTTTTTTAAAACACTCGATTTTGTTGGGTAACACTCAAATAATATATATACAGTTAATGAAAGCACCATTAGACTAATATTACGCTAACAACAAACAATAAATAATTTCATCATCCATAAATGACTAGTATTTTTGAAACACTTAATTTTGTTTTATAACACTTAATTAATATATATATACAGTTAATTATACACGATTTGACTAATATTACGCCAACAACCAACGATAAATAATTTCTTTAAAAAAAACTCAATTTTGTTATGTATACTTAATTTAGTTTAAATAAAAATAAAAAAATATGGAACATTACTCTGTCTTTCTGTGTTTCACACGATTATGCTACCGTCATCAATAACTAACTAGTTTTTCTTTTGCAACACTTAATTTGGTTTTAAACACTTACTTAATATATACAGTTAATAAACAAACGCCACTTAGAAACATAGAGCATTGTTCTTTATACAGGATTATGCTAATGAAACTCAACAAATAATTTCTTTTTGGAAGACACTTAATTTTTGTTTTGTATAATACATCTAATAAATCGATTTAAAACTGGCAACATGGAATGTTATTCTTTCTTTTACACTATCCCATTAACAAATAGCAACCCAAAACATTGATTTTTACTTTCATTTTCCTTTCGAAAACTCAGGATTTTGTTGAGGTAGACTTCAACAATCATTCCATTAAGGGATTTGTTCCTATATATATGCGACCGCAAACTTTAGGTTAGATCACCTTCAGGTATCAGGAGGTTATCACTAATCGATATAGTTCGTTCTAGAAACACCTAGTTCCGGTTGGCATTCGTTTCTTAATAACATTTATGAGACACACGGATAATGAATGAATTTTTACGTTGGTATTTTATCTGACCGTCAATTAGGTTCCGTGATTATTATATTTATGATCAGAATAACCACGAAAACATATTATTATTGCCGTTATGCGGCCTCTAAACTATAAAAATTATCGGTACCTGATTATGACGATTTACACACTAATCCTCTATGGGTCCTCTTCATTTTTCAGACACGAACGTCATGTTACCATCAAAGCTGAATAATTCCCTTAATGATGTCTGCCCATCAGGTTTTCTTGAAAAAAAGCACAAAATCCTATTTCTCTTGAACCGCAATCAATTTTCTGACACGTCAGCTCAAGCAAAAAAATATTCGACGTCAAAACAAATAACCAACGAACTAGTCGGCTCGAATGGAAAAACAAATGTTCAACTAACCAAACACAAAATGTAATAAACTAAGAGGGTGAATCAGTTACCGTGGCTCATTATATAGCCAAAATTTGCAGTATCGAAAAAACTCGAATACAGGGTTGTAGATGTAAGACAATTAATTTACATCAAATATTCAATTGTTAGGAACTTTTTATAGTTACACAAAACTGTTTGTTATTTGATATTATTGCACAAAAACAATTTTGTGATACAAATCATTTCCGATACATTAATAACATTTAACATTGAATTTAAAATGAATTAAATGCAAGTTCAATCGATGTGTTGGTGTTTAGGTATTACAAAACTATAATCCACAACAACATTACCGGGAAGTTCAGTTCCATAACGGAAAGACTATTTGAAGGAAAATATTCATACAAAACAATCGAATGTTTATCAAGGTAAAATATTAAATCTTTGTATGTTGACGACTGGAAAAATACGCACAGCTGTTATGAGGTTTGAAAACTTCGTTGTTTAATTACGGTTGGTGTTTAGAGAATTCAAATTCAAGCAGTATGGTGAAATTAATCGGATGGAAACGTAGCGTGAGTCAATTTTAGTGGATTGTAAAATTAAATTTTAATGTTTATATAGATAATATTTAAGGAAAATTTTTAATTAATTCAAATTAATTAATATTATATTATATTAATTAATATATAAAATTAGTGCAATTGGTTCAATTTTTTTTCAAGTATGTCTGTCCAGCTATTGAAAGTTTAAGTGAGTTTTAGGGGAAATAAGCAAACTAGGGGTTACTGGCACTATAAGAAATATGACTATTGAAGGGGAATGGATGAGAAACTATTACGAGCTGTACATGTTAATAAAAAAAATTGACAACTAATAAATCTGAGACTATACGAAAAATGTGTCTGTTAATGATGGATGAAAAAAACTATTACAATCTACTTATGGTAATCACAAATGACACTAAAGAATCAGAGACTATAATACACCGTGTTCAAGCATTCTTCCAGGCTATCCATTACAGAACAAGTACTTTTTGGAAGAAAACTCCCGTCCAAAAAGAAGTTGAAACAGGCATAGACTGGTCGCAAATAGACCTTGTATATCCATATTAGTACGATGAGGCACTTCAATGTTCTACAAATTAGTAATCAAACCGATCAGTATTTCATAGCCCGTTCTTAGCAGAAATAAATTATCTACGACTATACCGACAAACACTTTGGAGGGGTAACGAGAAAAATGGTATTCTACTCTATGGTAAGCGATGGATAAATACAACAATCCAGACCCAATTTCGGGCAGATCTGGGGGTTCCCGGACTTGACAGTCACAAAAAAAATCAATTGAAAGGAACTCGAAAATCGAAGTACCATCTGTCATTGTATTTTCACTAGGGTTCCATCTACGACCACGTACTTAGGTCTTGCGGCCTCGAACCCTACACCTGAACTAACAAGAGTCTCATGCTCTACCGACTGAGCTAGCCGGGCCACACTGTTGTACGCATCCGACCAAGTGATTCGGAAGGTTGTTCACATAGTTTCAAGGTAACTAATTGAACCAAATTCAATATATTCAATCTCGGGATTTTCGCTTGCAAATAGTCAAAACACAAAAAAAAAATTTGAAACAAGACCTGAACACCAAAGTTGATACACAATCGCTGAACTGTCCTTTCAAAACGAATCCACCCTCATACTTTATGGTCGTCAATAATCTTGACCTGCAATGGCTGTGAAACACAAGCGAAATATATTATCATACTGACACAAAAAAAAATTATTGCCGATGTTAGGCGCGAATGTCCTTGGAATGATAAACACCTCTACGTTTGGAAACCAGGTCTTCCAGTTCGTAAGCAGCGCTACCTACCAACCTTATTACTCTGGTCTCAACAAACTTCTGTGCAAGTTTAGCAGATAATTTCTTACCGGCATCACTCAATATAAAGTTCCTTCGGAACACCGTATCACCCGGTTTAAACAAAGTTATTCGTGCTCGCAGATTATATCTTTCAGCACTCTTGACAAATGCTTCGGCGGTTAAATCAAGGATTCGAATTCGGATCTTGTTAAGATAATCAGGTCGCAGAATTGTTTCACCTGGTTCATGAAGACTATTCAATCGTTTCAGCAAATCATAAGATGAACCATGAGTCACCATAGGTATTCCAAACATTGCAAAATATGGGGAACATTTAAGTGTTTGGTGAAGGGAACAACGTAGTGCACAAGCGATCTCGCTCAAGTGCAGATCCCATTTAGAATGCTCCTCCTTTAAATAGGCTCGAATACCAGATAAAACACTTTTATTTACCCGTTCAGAAGCATTAGCTTGAGGTGAATATAAAGCCAATAAAGTGTGTTTCACTCCGTGCTTCACTAAGAAATCTTCAAACAATTTAGATTTGAATTGGGTCCCATTATCGGACACAATAACTTCGGGACAACCAAATACGTGAAAGACATTGGTAGCCAATAGTTGACAAATTGGTTCAGCAGTTAGTTTCCGTAAAGGAAACAAAAATGGATATTTAGTAACATGATCTAATACTACAAGAATAGCGATATGCCCGGCCTTTGATCTAGGGTAAGGACCAAGAATATCGATGTACAGTCGCTGACCAATTCGTTCTGTTTTCATATGAGACACCATGGGAGCACGAAGTGGAACATTTGGTGCTTTGATTTCTTAACAAGTCTTACAATTACTTATGAAAGTTTTAACGTGGGTATACATCCGAGGCCAATAGTAAAATTTACGAATATTATACAGGGTTTTTGCTAGACCTCCATGAGATGAGGTAGGAGGATTGTGGGCCCTTGCAATACACTCATCAGTGTATTCCTCAGGTAACCACAATTTCCAAACCTCACCCTCTGAAGGAATATCAAGATCTAGACAAGCCAATCGTTTATAAACCCGACCAGAAATTACTTTCAGATCAGGCAATGTACCGTCTGCTTCGGTAACCAGATTTACCAACTCCAAATATCGAGAAGTGTTGAAGACAGGGAAATTAAGATCTAATTCAGGCACTGGACATAGTTCAGAAATGATATCGACAGAGTCACGTCTTGATAGAGTGTCTGGAACTATGTTTAAATTTCCTTTTCGGTACTCAATATCAAGGACATAACCCTGCGATTTCAAGCTCCAACGAGCCAATCGACCAGAAAGGTCTTTTTGTTGCATTAACCATTTTAACGAAGCATGGTCAGTTATGATCTTAAAGGCCTGACCCTCGACATACGCTCTAAATTTCTTTACTCCCAGTACGGCGGCTAGACACTCTTTCTCACTAGTGGAGTAATTGCGCTGCGCAGAATTTAGTTTTTTTGGACATGTACGCTATGGGGTGTTCCATACCGTCCATGTCACACTGAAGTAGTACACAACCTATACCGTCGTTGCTAGCGTCGCACTGGAGAGTAAAGGGTTTAGTATAGTCGGGGTTTATGAGGACTGGTGCTGATATGAGAGCATTTTTGAGATTTATAAATGCTATTTCAGCTTCTGGTGTCCATACGAATTTATTAGAATTTTTCTTCAACAAATCTGATATTGGAGAGGACATAGCAGAGAAATCAGGTATACCGCCATACCCAGGAAACGTCGAATCTGTTTGGAAGTACGCGGTGTAGGAAATTCGCAAATAGCCAGAGTTTTATCAGGATCAATTTTTAGCTTACCACCTCCCACTACATATCCCAAATATTTTACATCCGGCAAGAGAAACTTACTTTTTTTCACGTTTATCGTCAAGTTCGCACGTCTAAGACACTGGGAGATATCTTCTAACAGTTTCAGATGGGCCTCAAAGGTATCTGTAACTATTAGAAGATCATCCAAGTATACGAAGACGCACGACTTGAGATGTGGAGGAATTACTTGGTCCATCAATTTAGTCATCGTTTGCGGCGCATTGCACAGTCCGAAAGGCATTCTTACGAACTGATACAATGGCCGCCCAGGGACCGATAAAGCAGTTTTCTCTCGGGAGTGTTTTTCTAGAGGTATCTGCCAGAAAGCGTCTTTCAGATCCAAACTGGAAATGAAATTACTCTGTGGCAGACGACTCAAGATTCCATCTATCTGTGGAAGGGGGTACGCATCCTTTTTCGTAACAGTATTTACCTTTCTGCTGTCCAAACAAAGACGATTCTTCCCAGGTTTGCGAATTAGGACCACAGGACTCGACCATGGACTGTTTGAGACATCTATAATTCCCAGAGATAACATCCTATCCAATTCTTCTCCCATCAGTTTCTCAATGGCGGGCGATATTGGGTAGTGACGTTGCTTGAGGGGAGCGGCCGTCCCCACATCAATCACATGTTTTATCAAATGTGTTCGACCCAGACCCATTTTTGAAAATGAAGGTAGAAGTTGGATAGTGTTTTGTAAGTGTTCCTGTTTGTCCATAGACAATTCTGAAATTACTGACTCCGTAGTCGAAAATGTAGGTAATTCAAATATCGGGTTAAACAAACCAAAAGCGTTAAAGAAATCTATACCTAGGTATAGATCTTGAGTTAAAGACGGGATAACGAAGACGTCCAGGGTTCTGACTTGGTTCATAAATGAAATCTTTGTTTTTACAAACCCCAAGATCTTCTGTCTTTGGCCATCGGCAGTACGAACTACTGCAGATAAGTAAGTCAGAAGGTCTGGAGTTTGCACGATATCTTTAGCAAAATCACCACCAATTACAGTCAAGGACGCTCCACTATCCAACAGACCAGTAAGCTGTTTACCCAATATTGAAACTGTGGCATAAGATCTCACATCGTCGGCCAATTTCACAATAGAGGAAATGGTTTTGGATTTAAACATACGTCGTTGTTGCCAATAAATGCGAGAACGGAGTGCAGAGCGCGTTGTAGGTTTCAAATATGATAATGAATCTATAAAGATGTTTGAGCGTATTTTCAAGTATTCCTTCAATCGTTGTTGGAACGATTTGATTTTGGTCCATAATGGTGGTGGTTCAGTATGATCGGGTGTACGTTTCAATAATTTCACATTAGTATCATTAGTGGGTACCAGTGTATCAGAAGCCGTAGTCAACGGGTGTTCTATCGAATTGGATGTCGAAGCTCGGTTCAACAGTGTATCGTGTACTAATAGGTTATTGGGATTAGTTGATGAAATATTTGAAGGGTCAGGAGAAAAACTATTTTTAGACTCAGAGGAGTCTAAGATGTGTCCTGGGAGCGAGAAAAGGTGTTGGGATTCTGGCCCCTCCTTCGGTTTCCCCGACAATTTTCACAATTAGGACATAATACATCGTCTTTTCCATATCCCCAACAAAACAATCGCTGAGATTCACGACAATCGTGCCACCGATGACCAGGTCGTTTACAGTTCCAACAAATAGTTGAACTGGTTATTCGTTTCATATTAGGAGCAGGCTGTATTGCCGCGAGTTCATTTGTGGCAATTGGTAAAGAATCGGTCGGTAATTCATTAATTTGAATTTGAGAAAATTCATGATCCAAATCCACCTCAGACACCGGTCTAGATGGTCTAATATTATAATCGCGTGATCTTGATATCGACTCGGCCCACAATTTTTCTCTATCACGACAGAGTTGGCGTAGATGTTCCAATCCATAAATAGTGACGTATAGCAGCTCCCTTCTGATTTCCAATCGTAAGTTGTTGCGAATCAAGGAGAACAATTCCACATCCGACATCGGTACTCGTAGTTTATCTGCCAGTCGATAAATGGACTGCAAGAATTCATCAAACATTTCAGTAGGCCGCTGTTTCCTGGCCCTCATCCGTTCCTTCACTTCTTCGTCCGTCTGCCGGTCCTGAAATTCTATTCGCAGAGCATGACACAAGTCGGTCCAAATAAGCTGTCGGTTCTGGCGAAAATATCTCCAGAACAAATCAGCTGCTCGATCAGTGAATAACAGGTACAGACAGCGGGTGACAATAGTAAAATCGCTATTTAAACACATCTCTGTCAGCCGCTCTATTCTGAAAATGAACGCTTCAACATCTAGACCATCGGGTCTACCTGAGAACGTTACGTTTCAATTTCTAATTGTTGTAGAGTGCTTGTTGGTTCCTATTCCCCTAAAGTAGGCTCTAAAAGAATTAAGATACACAAAAACACTGTAGGTAAATTAAACAAATTACTTTATTAACACAACTTTAAACTTTAAAATTTATTAATTGAAATTTAATTGAAAACAGTAAAAACCACAAATATACTTGTGTCCAAACCACGCAACAACAACCCCGTTTTAGACGCTACCGTGGGTTTTATACATTTTTCCCCACTCCATAATAATAAAATATCGTTCGATAATTCAAAACCAAATCCAATGTGTTTCCACCAATGGAAACACATAATTTTGGTGTACGTGATATAAAATGCAATTTAGCATTTATAAACAAAGAAATCAAAACAAAATTTAGAATTGAAACAAAATCAAGTAATGAAAATTATATGTAAGCTATTTTAAATTAAGAAATCTTAAACCAATATACACCGGGAGTGTAATGTGTTTAGATTTAGTTCAACATACACCGAGTGTGTAATGTGTACGAAAACTGTAACAGTGAGTGGGTGTAAAAGTGAGCGGGTCACAACATTACCCCCCTATTACAGATAGATATTTCTTACATTCATGATTAGAAATATCTGTTATAAAAAGTTACTCGATACTAATCACGATCGGGTTTGTTGTTCTGTGTTTGTACTAATACTTAATTCTATCCATAATGTATATGGGTTGTGGATGATCCCTTCTGTTTTTCTCTTATATCTTATATATATATATTTATATTTTTTTTTTTCATAACATTTCTTATTACGTAATTAAATCATCCCAACAAAATATTTTATATTGTTTTGTTTTTTTTTTTTTTCATATAAAACTATTATTAAAAATTACTAAGTATATAAGTATTGTACTCGACAATTTTCTTTATAAGTCATGGTACATACTGCGTAAAAAAAAAAATTTTTTTTTTGAAATCTTATTTTACTAGAGCTGAAACTAGTTATACACAAGATGAAATATATTTATTTCCATAATATTCTAGTTTATAATATATCATCCTTAGTTACTGTATTCCATTTTTAATGGATTTTAACAAATCTTATAAATCTTCATATATTATTTTATGACCTTATATTCATTATGAGTAAAATAAAAAAAAAATTTTGAAAATTTAAATTAAGTTTTATTTTTAAAGAAATTATGGTACGTACATGTAGTATATACTTGCAACTGTTTTCCATATTAACCAGTTTTTATATCATGTTCCGCGTTTTCAGATGGACCACTGTAGATCCAACGAATTTTTGTTTTAGGTATTTAACGAAGAAATAAATGAGAGCAAAGAAAATCAGGCATAGGAATATTCCTGAGAGGGTGTACGCAATTAATTTGTTACCTTCATTGTAGTCTATTATTGGTGGGTTGTTTTGCACCGTTTGAGGTGCTACTATAACTTCCTCGTCCTTGGTACTTTGATTCCCCATTTGTTTAATCCTAGAGATTAAATGAACGAGTAAGGATGCCTATACAAAAATAAGAAAGGAGTGTTGATTTGTTGTATACAAATTATTAGTGATCCTCTAGCCTATAACCCTTGTTGTGCTTTAAGCAGCCCAATTTTAACGGATTAGTTGAAACATAGTTAATTTTAAAAAGGTTATATTAATGTAAAAATGATTGAGTACATTGTACTTGAGAATGACTCGAGTTGTACTTATTAAAAGAGGAAAAGTTAAGAAAACAATAAGTATAAAGTTTTTTAAATTAATGAGCACCGACATCCGATTTTATCGGATCAAGAATATTTTAAGTTCACCATATGTTAGTATTTAATAATTTTATAATAATATAAGGTTAAAGGTAACATCTCCTAACGTAGCTAATTAACTAAGTAGTAACTATTCCATAGAAGAGAGAGAGAAAAAAAAAAATAACACTAATAAAAACCTCGGATGAAGTGATCGAAATCGGTTCAGATGATGATGACATCATCCCTAATCCTATAGCGCCACTAAATTTCATATATGGATGAGATTATAAATGACGAGCAATTTTCTAATTTAAAAACTTTTATAAAAAGTGAACCAAATATTTTTAACACAGAAGTAAGTGAAGACAATGATTTTAATAAAAATATAGATACAACCGTTGAAACCGATTTAAAGAATTACAATTACATTACTTTCATCGTCCAAGTAGAAATGTGAAACGAGTAAGAAATGTGAGTTGATGTGTAATAAATCAAATACTTTTAATGATACCATGATTACACAATATTATATTATTATTAGCAAATGTAAGGGATATGGAGGTACTAACTGCTGAGGTAGTACTCCTCCCTGAAGTTAAGTGAGGAAAGGTTTCAACCTGTTATTGTGAACAGTTTTCTTCTTTTCGTTAATTAGAAGTGTAGACGTTACATCCGTCGGAACGTTTACTACTTCATAAGGACCCGAGTACAGGGCATCTAGCTTGGATTTCTCTGGGTTTAAAAGGAGTACTTTATCTCCAATGGAGAAGTTCCTAGAATTAATGTATTTATCAAAATAGTTTTTGAGTTTAGTTTATTGCCAATTAATGTATCTCTTGCAGCTTTTTGAGCTTCTTGCAGTTTATTTTTTAATTCGAGTGCATAATTATCATAATTATACAGAGGTTCAGGTAATTTCTTTATAGCGGTAGGTAGTTCCGGTTCCCTACCATACATCAAATAATAAGGTGAAAAATTAGTTGAAGTGTGAGGAGTAGTATTATAACTAAAAGTGTAGTACTTAACCCAAGTATCCCAATCTTCTTTATGATCATTGACATACATTCTTAAATATTCAGAAAGAACCCTATGACTTCTTTCCAAGCTACCGTTCGATTGAGGATGATAAGCGGAACAAACGATTTTCTTTATACTAAGCAATTTACATACTTCTTTAAAAAGGTTACTTAAAAATTCTGCTCCTTGATCGGTTTTTAATTTTTGAGGTATTCCATGTAATAAAATAATGTTTTCCAATAATGCCTTGGCTACAGTTGTTGCTTCATGATTTATCAATGGAACGGCTATTACGAATTTAGTCAAATCATCCTGACAAGTTAGTATGAACCTTGATCCAGATTCAGAGGTGGATATTGGACCCACTATGTCCAAAGCAATCGTTTCCCAAGCATGTCTTGAGGTTGAGGTTATTTTCATAGGGCATCTTGTGTGTCTAGAACATTTATTCTTCTGACACTTATCGCATTTTCTTACGAACTCAGTAATTTCTCGTTTCAAATTTGGCCAGTTATATTTGAGTTTTATTTTATTTAGCATTTTTTTTGCTCCTACATGCCCCGCTATCGGTGAGTCATGATATTCCATCAGAATATTTTCCTTTTCCTTTGGCTCGGTAATGTTTTGAATCCAATCTACCAATACTACTTCTTTGTTTAAACCCTTGAAACACTCTTTGATTAAAACCTTGAACTCCACTATGCTATATAAAAGTATGTCGGAAACGTCTTTTTTACTGATTACTTGTGTACCGAACCCTTGGGTTTCAGAGAAACTCGTTATTTTATTAAACAGTGTAACAACCTCGTTATTTGTTATTCTGTAATCTGGGATCTTTACCCATAAGACATTTGACTTGTTGTCAAAGATAAGTGAACTATCCTGATTTGAAATTAGTTTTTCCTTTCCTATGCTATTCAGATTATTTTTAAAAATGATTCTAATACCTTCCTCGGGAACAACTTTTGACTCTCTTAATGGACACCTAGCCATATAAAATTCATTTGTATCAAGTTCTTCGTGAACTTCTTTATCGTTTTTGCTATAAGCGAGTTTTTCTTTCTGAGCTTTGTTGCGGGTAACTACTGCAAAGATTTTTGAAACGTCTAATTTATCATCTGCTGACAGTGTATCTATAATTTTTAAATCTTTAAATTCTAAAATCTCATTATTTGGGATTAAAATTCTACTTAGGGCATCAGCATTGGTGTTTAACTTTCCTGCCTTATGTATTACTACAAAATCATACTCGGCCAGTTTAATTCGCATACGGGTTAGCCTAGAAGAGGGGTTGGCCATACCAAACAAATATACCAAAGGTCTATGATCCGTAACTATTGTAAACTTACGTCCATAAAGATATGGTCGAAAATGTTGAATACACCACTCGATTGCTCGCAATTCCTTTTTAATGGTGCTGTAGTTTAATTCCGCTTTATTTAAAGCTCGACTGGCGTATGCTATAGGTCTATCTGACCCGATTTCACCCTGGCTTAAAACTCCGCCGATCGCTACACCAGACCCATCCGTAGTTAAAATAAAAGTCTTACCAAAATCGGGATAGGCTAGTACCTCCGTACTACAAAGAGCTTCCCTTAAGTAATCGAACGCACCTTGGCATTCTTTGGTCCAATCGAACTTAGAATTTTTTTTTAGCAATGAATTTAATGGTTTGGTAATAAGACTAAAGTCTTTTATAAATCTACGATAATAATTAGCAAAGGCGATAAATCTCTTTACTTCGTCTGCGTTTTTACAGATCGGATAATTTTTTACGACTTCAATTTTTGCAGGATCCGGCAATATACCACGGGCCGTAATTAAATGACCCAAATAACACACCTCTTTTCTAAGGAAAGAACATTTATTAGGTTGGAGTTTTAAGTTGTGGTAGCGTAGTCGCTCAAATATTTTTCTAATCTTTAAATTATGATCAACAAGATTCTTAGCGTATACACAAATGTCATCCATATATATTAAACAGGCATGACCCCTTAAACCTGTAAGGGCAATATTCATCATTCTTTGAAAGGCAGTAGGGGAGGTTTTCAAACCAAAAGGTAGCCTCTTAAATTGATAATGGCCGTCAGAAGTGCTGAAGGCCGTATACTGTTTACTAGTTTCTTCCAACTGTATCTGATGAAAACCGGACGCCAAATCTAAAGTGGTAAAATATTCTGAGTTACCTAGTTGATCCAATATTTCTGAAATATTTGGCAGAGGGTATACCTCTGCAACAATAACATCATTTAACTTCCTGTAGTCAATAACCAGGCGCCATTTTTTTTCTTCTGTATCGCTTCGTTTTGGCACTATGAGTAATGCTGAGTTCCATGGACTCCTGGAATGTTCAATCAGGTCTTCCTCTAATAACTTATTCACTTGTTTGTTAATTTCCACTCTCTGTGCGTAAGGCAACCTATAATTTTTTACATGTATGGGTGTACTTCCCGTGTTTAATTCAATTTTGTGCTTATAAATATCCGTACTGGATAACAAATCTCCAGGGCAATGAAACAAGTCTATATAATCAGTACATAATTCTTCTAACTGCAATCTTTCTTCTTTATTCCAGTCATCCTTATTTAATTCCTTTAGCACTAATGTGATTCTATCATTAATTATTTTTGTATTTCCAGTGCTACTGTCAAATCTCGACATCTCATTATTACCGTTTATACAATTAATAAGACTGGGTTGTGGAGGTTCGACAATTGCTCTCGGCACCATATTGTCTATTACCCCAGAACCACTTGGCTTACAATTATATTCTTCATTTAGTTTTAAATTCTTCATATAATTAATAACACCCGGTTGTGGAGGTTCGACAATTGCTCTCGGCACCATATTGTCTATTACCCCAGAACCACTTGGTTTGTAATTATTATCCTCAACTAAGCTTAAAACATTACTTTCTCTTTCTCCGGCAGAATCTTTATCATTTTCAGCGTCTTTATCATTTTCAATAATCACAAAATTCTCTAATGTCTCCAGAGAAGGTACAAAATTCTTTATTTCTACATTAAATTCGTTAATGTTCATTAAATTAACAACAATACTATCATCACTAACTTCCACCAATGTGTTAGCCAAAAAAACTCCAGGTTGTATCTCCTCAGAGTGTACTAAAAACTTTCCTTTCTCCTTACAATCAATCCTTACATTGATACTACTTCTTTTTGGTACCTGAATAATATTATCTCTCTCTAGGTTCATCTTTATTCCTTTGTTTAACTTCCACAAATACAATGTGTTTTCATTAAAATTTATTTCTGCCCCAAAATCTTAAATAAAATTCTGACCTAAAATTCCGTCAGCACAAATACCTAAATTCTTCATGACATGAAACTCAAAATTTAAACCAAACTCTTCAACTGTGGGGTTAACTGTGCCCAAAGTTCGGGTAATACCACTGGTAACCCCTGAAACTGAACAAATATTTTCAGTACAAATAATGGTGTTTTCTTTTAACACCTCTTCCTTCAAAACACTGATTTCTGCACCAGTGTCTACTAACAAAATCAATTTACGTGTGGCATTACTAATATTTAAATAAACTAACTTTGTGGTTTTTGCAATATTAATATGTTTTATTGTGGGTGATATATTTAGCTCTGTTGACCCCCTACTACCACCTGCTCGGAGGTCAACTGCTCGTTTCCCATTTCCATTATTGTTCCGCAAGGGACTAAGATTTGATCCAGTATTTCTGCCCTGATTCTGGAAATTAAAATCCCTACGAGTATCATTCCCTCTTGGATGAGCTTGTAGATTTTCTTGTTCTGAACGAATTAATTTTTTCCGACAAAATCGGCTAGTATGCCCATTTCTGCCACAACCAAAACATTTGTAATTATTGTTTCTATTTCCAGTGGGTGGGCTTCTGTTTTGATTTGCAGTACGTTGGTAACTCTGAGTACCGCTATTATATCCATGATTTCCATTAAAGTTGGGCAAGAAATTATTCCGGAACTCATTTGTCCCACTTCTTCGTCTTGTGAACTGATTCGTATCAAATCTACGATTAGGGTTGCTGTAAGTTGCTGATCCATAATTTCGACACTCCTTACTATCGTGACCCTTAGCTCCACAAAGGTTACAAAATCGATTATTGTTGAAATTTCCTCGTTGTAGAAATCCTACTTCTCTCTTGATAGAGGTACTAGGTTGCGACAGCGATTGTTGCTCGTCGTCGATTGCAGCTTCAATTGCTTCCTTCAGGTGTTTAAAACGACCAGTTTTTATATAAAGGCGTGTAGGTTCACGGAGCCCTTCCGTAAATACCTTGAGTGCTGTTTTCTCATTTATTGCAGTTATTATTGCTTTATGCTCCTCACCTTGAGCTACTATCATGGTGGAATTAAGTTCCCCTACTAAGCGTAATAAGGTGTCTGCAAACTCCTTGGTAGATCTATTGTTGTGACGCAGTCTGAACAATTCCATCTGTAACTGCTCCGCAGGTCTACTTGGTTTACAAAGCCTCTTTAATTCTATTCCCAGCTCTTCGATGTCCTTAACCGGTTTTCCCTTAATTTTTTCTGCTATTGAGCCCGTAATCTTTATTATTCTTACAAAATTTACACATTTTTCGCGGTCCAAGGCTGGAGTCATTTCGTAGAGGAAACTTGCACATCCTAAAAAGTGTTCCAACTGTCTTGGATCTCCATTGAAAGTAGGAATAACTGACGTAGCCAAATTTATATCGAACACCATGGTTGATTTCCTGTTGTCTGCGACTTCTAGGTCAGTGGTGGATTGCTGAAATGTTTCTGAATCCGTATCCGAATCAGTCTCTAAGGTTTCACCTCCAATACGCTTTGCTTTAGTAGCACTACGCGTACCGTACATAAGAAAATAACAAGTTTTTAAGTAAGCGACCGTTTAAAAAAAAAAAAAAAAAAAAAAAAATTTTTTTTTGACTCAATAATTTAAATTAAATGAGCATAAGGTAAAGGGTGAGTGTCGCTCGTGCGAGTAGCCTCCGCTGGCTTCTATTTCCACTACCGATAATCTGGTGAACCTCGATTAGTCAACCAAGTGAATTGGTTAAGTTAATCCGAATTCGATCAATCCCAATAGAAATTTAATAAGATAAAATAATTTATATTCATGCCCATAGCAACGAACCAAAGTTATTTGCTGAATTCAATCAGCTAAAAATTTCTTTATTTTTATTTTATTTAAAGGAAAGCAAAAGTTTTCCAAAATAATTTAATTCAATCAGCTAAAAATTTCTTTAGTTTTATTTTATTTAATAGTAAGCAAAAGTTTTTCAAAATAATTAGTTCAATCAGCAAAAATTTCTTTATTTTTATTTTATTTAAAGGAAAGCAAAAGTTTTCCAAAATAATTTAATTCAATCAGCTAAAAATTTCTTTAGTTTTATTTTATTTAATAGTAAGCAAAAGTTTTCCAAAATAATTTAATTCAATCAGCTAAAAATTTCTTTAGTTTATTTTATTTAAAGGAAAGCAATTCCAATTTTTCAAAATAATTTAAATTTTTGTGTAAAATAATTTAAATTCTTGTGTAAAATAATTACTAGGTTAATTATAAATTAACTCACCGTACCTCCTCCAATGATGAGAGCCGATAGATGACTTTATAAAACTTTTCCTTGGCTTTAACTTGTTGAGCTTTTCGTAGGAAAACTTAAATGATTTATTAACCAGGAAACTTAAATGATTTATTAATCAGGGAACTTGTTGAAACTTTTGTAGCAAAACTATTTTTTTATTGACTTTTTCAAAAAATAATTATTCACCTTAAATGATTTATTAATCAGGAAACTTGTTGAAACTTTTGTAGCAAAACTATTTTTTTTTATTGACTTTTTCAAAAAATAATTATTCACTTAAATGATTTATTAATCTGGAAACTTGTTGAAACTTAAATGATTTACTTAAATGATTTACTTAAATGATTTATTAATCTGGAAACTTGTTGAAACTTTTGTAGCAAAACTATTTTTTTATTGACTTTTTCAAAAAATACTTATTCACCTTAAATGATTTATTAATCAGGAAACTTGTTGAAACTTTTGTAGCAAAACTATTTTTTATTGACTTTTTCAAAAAAATAATTATTCACCTTAAATGATTTATTAATCAGGAAACTTGTTGAAACTTTTGTAGCAAAACTATTTTTTTTTTATTGACTTTTTCAAAAAAATAATTATTCACCTTAAATGATTTATTAATCAGGAAACTTGTTGAAACTTTTGTAGCAAAACTATTTTTTTATTGACTTTTTCAAAAATACTTATTCACCTTAAATGATTTATTGATCAGGAAACTTGTTGAAACTTTTGTAGCAAAACTATTTTTTTTATTGACTTTTTCAAAAAAATAATTATTCACCTTAAATGATTTATTAATCAGGAAACTTGTTGAAACTTTTGTAGCAAAACTATTTTTTTATTGACTTTTTCAAAAAAATAATTATTCACCTTAAATGATTTATTAATCAGGAAACTTGTTGAAACTTTTGTAGCAAAACTATTTTTTTTATTGACTTTTTCAAAAAATAATTATTCACTTAAATGATTTATTAATCTGGAAACTTGTTGAAACTTAAATGATTTACTTAAATGATTTACTTAAATGATTTATTAATCTGGAAACTTGTTGAAACTTTTGTAGCAAAACTATTTTTTTATTGACTTTTTCAAAAAATACTTATTCACCTTAAATGATTTATTAATCAGGAAACTTGTTGAAACTTTTGTAGCAAAACTATTTTTTATTGACTTTTTCAAAAAAATAATTATTCACCTTAAATGATTTATTAATCAGGAAACTTGTTGAAACTTTTGTAGCAAAACTATTTTTTTTTTTATTGACTTTTTCAAAAAAATAATTATTCACCTTAAATGATTTATTAATCAGGAAACTTGTTGAAACTTTTGTAGCAAAACTATTTTTTTATTGACTTTTTCAAAAATACTTATTCACCTTAAATGATTTATTGATCAGGAAACTTGTTGAAACTTTTGTAGCAAAACTATTTTTTTTATTGACTTTTTCAAAAAAATAATTATTCACCTTAAATGATTTATTAATCAGGAAACTTGTTGAAACTTTTGTAGCAAAACTATTTTTTTATTGACTTTTTCAAAAAAATAATTATTCACCTTAAATGATTTATTAATCAGGAAACTTGTTGAAACTTTTGTAGCAAAACTATTTTTTTTATTGACTTTTTCAAAAAATAATTATTCACTTAAATGATTTATTAATCTGGAAACTTGTTGAAACTTAAATGATTTACTTAAATGATTTATTAATCTGGAAACTTGTTGAAACTTTTGTAGCAAAACTATTTTCTTTTTTATTGACTGGATGGTTGCGTGGTTGGACCTGGCTGTTCGCTGATGGCCGCTCCTGGCAAGGTCGCCAAAAATGTTGGTTCCTATTCCCCTAAAGTAGGCTCTAAAAGAATTAAGAAACACAAAAACACTGTAGGTAAATTAAACAAATTACTTTATTAACACAACTTTAAACTTTAAAATTTATTAATTGAAATTTAATTGAAAACAGTAAAAACCACAAATATACTTGTGTCCAAACCACGCAACAACAACCCCGTTTTAGACGCTACCGTGGGTTTTATACATTTTTCCCCACTCCATAATAATAAAATATCGTTCGATAATTCAAAACCAAATCCAATGTGTTTCCACCAATGGAAACACATACTTTTGGTGTACGTGATATAAAATGCAATTTAGCATTTATAAACAAAGAAATCAAAACAAAATTTAGAATTGAAACAAAATCAAGTAATGAAAATTATATGTAAGCTATTTTAAATTAAGAAATCTTAAACCAATATACACCGGGCGTGTAATGTGTTTAGATTTAGTTCAACATACACCGAGTGTGTAATGTGTACGAAAACTGTAACAGTGAGTGGGTGTAAAAGTGAGCGGGTCACAACATGCTGTTCGAGATGTGTTCGTATTCTAGCTGGAGCAAGAGCAGGATGAGGCTCAGCAAACACTGGTGGTACTGGTACATTATTTCGCACAAACGCATATACTGGCGTATAATTTCTGGAATGAACCGATTGATGAAACTGCAATTGGTGCTAGAGGTAACATCACTTCAGGTGCCGGAGCACGTGATTGCATCATTGAGTGATTAATCCTTGAAATTTCTTGATCGATGTGAGCATTTACCGCTTCCTGAAAACCTTGATCTTCCGCTGCAGCGGCACCATATATGGGAGATCTTTGAGCTGTATTCACCCGCACTTCATCGGCGAGTCTAGATGGTGGGAGACGGACTGCCATGGGAGTAGAAGAGTGTTGATTTCCAGTACTAGGACGACGTTGCCAACCTGCGGTAATAGAGCGAGTCACAGGTCTCGGTGGAAGTGGTACTACTGTATCATTAGTTTTATCCATCCCTCGAGGTAACCTCTGTAAGTCGGCACGTTCGCAAGCGGCTCGACAAATCGGGCAGGTACCATTCTGCAACAACCAGTCGTTGAGGCAGATATCATGGAAGAGGTGGTTACACCGAGTGAGGAGTTTTACGTCGGCCGGCACTATTTCTTGTTGACAGACTGCACAAGAGCTGGACCTGTCCAGAACGTCAATCTTATCAGCGGCGGACATTATGAATCTTTAAGAACACAAACAGTCGCACACTACTTAATCACAACCAAACAAGAATATGGAGGGTGAAGAGAAAATCGCTACACTACCTATTGCAGACGTTGGAAAACAAATAAAAAAATTTACTTATTACCAAAAAAATTATTTTATTACTGTGATTAAATATATTAGAGCAGGATTTAAAGAGTTGTATGACGATTCAGTTATTCAAACCCTAAACAGCTGCGCGATATCTGACCAATTCGTCAGATGTATGGATTAAGAAACTTGTTAAACGGGCTATCGCCGAGCGTGAATCAAGAACAAAAATATCTATTACTACTTAAGATGTTGACGGGTAAACAATCAGTGGTAAAAACTTGTACATTGAGATTAAATAGGTATACTACAACTATGGCAGAAGATGGCAATAAAAAAAACTTTCCAGACCCAATTCCGGGCAGGTCTGACGGTTCCCGATACTCAAAACTGAGTGACAGACAAAAAAAAAAATATAGAAGTGCGGCAAGCCTACCGGTTTGACAAGAAAGTTAAACTTAAAACTACGAACAACAAATTGAATCTAACATGCAATAAGTATAATTAAAATTAACATGCAATTTAGACTTAGAGAGCAAAATGTAGAGTAACAAAAGGTTGACTCGACACGAATTTTAATTTTTCTTAAATATTACTAAGAAGCAATCCAGAATCAAGAAGGATCTAAGGATTGGTTAGCTTTAAAAAAAATTTTTAGCAACTTACGGTTGGTGGTTCCAGGGTGTGTTTGCCCACGCTAAAAGTTAAAGTTTAGAAGACAACCCTAGTACAACGTAAGCTAACTTATTATCTAATAAAAAAAAAACACAACCTGGAATTCTTTTTGATCCCTCTTGAGTCCTTCCTTACTTAGGTAATTTTAGATTTATTTAGTTCTTGATGACACTGGATAATTCTTGATTTAGTTCTGATTATTAATATTTATTTCTTGATGATTTTTATTTCTTGATGATTTTTATTTCTTGATGATATATATTATTTTTATTTATTTCTTGATTATATATATTATTTTTATTTGTTTCTTGATTATATATATTTATGGTTTAGTCAGACCTACAAAAGGTAAACAAAAGATTAGTGTCTGATATTATCAGCGATTATTTATATAGTCAATAATCAATTAGTGATTAATTTATTGATTATATTGCTTATTTCTTATTTATACTTTTATTGACGGACAAAGGACGGACGGACCAACCATGGGGGGAGTTCACCACACGGGGTTGGGAGCGCCGATCGCCGTTCTTTCAATTTTAAATGTTGTTATGGTTTTATTTATGGGACCAAAGAAAAGTTAAATGTACACTACTCCACAGGGTGGGAATAAGGTAAGGGAAAGGGAGCAAGAAGGGATGGATAAGGAAGGGAATTGATAGGGTGGGAAAAATTGATAGGGTGGGAAAGGAATAAGGTGGGGTATGTGTTGTCGGCATGTCACTCGGATGACAAGTGTCGCTGGGATGGTCAGAGGGTATACCCCCTGAACCATCATTCAATCAAACGACACCCTTCATCCGCGATCCAAACCGACGACACATACGGGGAGGTGCTATGATCTGAGTTAATCCAATTAACTCGCGACATGAAGGCTGGGCGAACATCTTCCCTCAGCAGTTGATATCAAACTGCTTTAGAAGATGTTCCCCAGTATCATTCGCGAGAACTGGACAACTCAGATCATAAGGTGCTAACGCTCCAGGGAGGGGACTCTAACGTTATGGAGCGGTTAGCCCAGCTGAGAATCTCACTGTCACAGCGAACCCAGAGCATAACCAGATGACCAGGATGGATGTGATAGGCGTATACACCATTTCACAAATATCTAATCCTGGCATCTGGTCACCTCTGGCATTCTCCGTGCCAGTAAGAAACCCAGCCGTTACTAGGGTCCGTGGGTTTGTAAAGCCCATTGAGAATGATCCCGAAGAATCATTCCCACCCTTGCGTTTCAGAAAATTCAATAAAAAAGGAGAGTTGTAGCTGGAGGCGTGGGGACGCAAAACCCCATCGAAGGAAAGTCTGAGGAATCTCAGACTTCCTTCGCTCCTGCGCGTGTGAAGCAGGGAATCGCTTCCACGCCGCCAGAGTCTTTTCTATTGTTTTAGTGGAAATGAAAATTAACTTTGAAGAAAAAATTTAAAAAAAAAAATGTTTCCAATTTTTTGAAAATATGGAGGGACTCCTCCACAGTCCTACATCACTGTAGAAACCCTTAGAGGAGCCCCACGTTGGGCGCCAATTTGTAATGAAGTGCCTCTCAAGATGATAATGGGAGGGGCTTAGCAGGATGCGTACCTAGTTTTGATGTATTGCCGTTCGACTTAGTCTCAATCATCGTGGATAGGAGATTGTATAAACCTGCTGCTTCAGCATAAATGCAGAAATGTACGCAATTTACAAAATAGATCAGAAATGGAAACAAATACAAGTGCGAAATCGAGACTCTGGCGGCCCCCTTCTACGAAAGAACCACGGTCGGCACGTTCAACCCCCTTGTTCGCTCACCTACGCCCACACACACACACACACTCATTCACACCCCTTTATTATAAGGATTAAAGAAACAAATCAAATTTACTCACCCCATGATTAAATCCTGACCTCCTATCCTGATTATATCAGCCTTCCATCAGCACGTTGGTCACGTTGGAAACTTCACGAAGATATTTGTATATCAAAATGGTTGAATAAAGTTGTACGTATAAACGTTGTATAAAATGTTAGGTAGAAACGTTAATCAAACTTGCAATCATCAGCGTTGAATAATTTTGTATTAATAAACGTTGAATACAATGATAAGTAGAAACATTAATTAAACTTGCAATCGTTGGATAATTTCGTTGAATAAAACGTGAAGTAGAAACGTTAAATAAACTTGCAATCAAAAGCGTTGGATAATTTTGTACTTATACAAGTTGAATAAAATGATGAGTAGAAACGTTAATTAAACTTGCAATCGTTGGATAATTTTGTTGAATAAAACGTGAAGTAGAAACGTTAAATAAACTTGCAATCAAAAGCGTTGGATAATTTTGTACTTATAAAAGTTGAATAAAATGATGAGTAGGACGTCAAATAAACTTGCAGTCATCAGCGTTGAATAATTTTGTTGAATAAAACGTTAAGTAGAAACGTTAAATAAACTTGCAATCAGCAGCGTTGAATACTTATAAACGTTGAATAAAATGATAAGTAGAAATGTTAAATAAACTTGCAATCAAAAGCGTTGGATAATTTTGTACTTATAAAACGTTGCATAAAATGATAAGTAGAAACGTTGGATCGGATTGTAAACATAAGCGCCGAATCAATTTATAATCACAGGTGAGTATGGTAACAATTAAAGCAGTTACCGCCGAATGCGTTGAAATGTAACTGTTGCAGGATGCGTTGAAATCAAAAATGTAATAATTTATACCAATACTAGTCAAATTATTCGTTGAAGTAGAACTGGAATAATTAGTATCAATGATTGTGGAGCAGTACGTTGAAATGTACTTGTCGAAGTATGCGTTGAAATCCAAAAAAAAATGTGATAAAGTATACCAATACTAGTTAAATTATTCGTTGAAATAGAACGGTAATAAGTTGCATCAATGATGGTGGAGCAATACGTTGAAAGGTAATTGTTGCCGTATGCGTTGAAATCCAAAAAATGTAATAAATTGTACCGATACTAGTTAAATTATTCGTTGAAATAGAACGGCAATAATTTATATCAATGATGGTGGAGCAATACGTTGAAAGGTAATTGTTGCCGTATGCGTTGAAATCCAAAAAATGTAATAAGTTGCACCAATGAAGGCTGAATAAATTGTACATATAGTTAAATTCGTTGAAAAGGTAATGACAATAATTTTGTATAATTTAACGCTGACTAAATTAGTAAACTGAACTATTGAACTAATTAGTTGGTTTTTGTTGTTTTTTGCATGTAGGAATTTGCTGCTCAGAACAAGGTACTAATAGCAGGTGATCCACACTCAAGAAATATATTATTAGAACGCAGAATGGATGCAAATGATTTTTATTTGCTATCCAGTTCATGAATTTTAACCAGTACGTAATCAGAATTTGTGGTTTTATGGCGGCTTAGCTAGTAATATGCTGACAATCAACAATAAAAACAATTCCTTTCTTTGCAAATACTCAATTTTGTTTTGTATAATTTATCTAGGTTAAATTTAAGCTAACAATATCAACAATATTTTTTTAAAACACTCGATTTTGTTGGGTAACACTCAATTAATATATATACAGTTAATGAAAGCACCATTAGACTAATATTACGCTAACAACAAACAATAATTAATTTCATCATCCATAAATGACTAGTATTTTTGAAACAGTTAATTTTGTTTTATAACACTTAATTAATATATATATACAGTTAATTATACACGATTTGACTAATATTACGCCAACAACCAACGATAAATAATTTCTTTAAAAAAACTCAATTTTGTTATGTATACTTAATTTAGTTTAAATAAAAATAAAAAATATGGAACATTACTCTGTCTTTCTGTGTTTCACACGATTATGCTACCGTCATCAATAACTAACTAGTTTTTCTTTTGCAACACTTAATTTGGTTTTAAACACTTACTTAATATATACAGTTAATAAACAAACGCCACTTAGAAACATAGAGCATTGTTCTTTATACAGGATTATGCTAATGAAACTCAACAAATAATTTCTTTTTGGAAGACACTTAATTTTTGTTTTGTATAATACATCTAATAAATCGATTTAAAACTGGCAACATGGAATGTTATTCTTTCTTTTACACTATCCCATTAACAAATAGCAACCCAAAACATTGATTTTTACTTTCATTTTCCTTTCGAAAACTCAGGATTTTGTTGAGGTAGACTTCAACAATCATTCCATTAAGGGATTTGTTCCTATATATATGCGACCGCAAACTTTAGGTTAGATCACCTTCAGGTATCAGGAGGTTATCACTAATCGATATAGTTCGTTCTAGAAACACCTAGTTCCGGTTGGCATTCGTGGCGTTGGCATAATGAATGAATTTTTACGTTGGTATTTTATCTGACCGTCAATTAGGTTCCGTGATTATTATATTTATGATCAGAATAACCACGAAAACATATTATTATTGCCGTTATGCGGCCTCTAAACTATAAAACTTATCGGTACCTGATTATGACGATTTACACACTAATCCTCTATGGGTCCTCTTCATTTTTCAGACACGAACGTCATGTTACCATCAAAGCTGAATAATTCCCTTAATGATGTCTGCCCATCAGGTTTTCTTGAAAAAAAGCACAAAATCCTATTTCTCTTGAACCGCAATCAATTTTCTGACACGTCAGCTCAAGCAAAAAAATATTCGACGTCAAAACAAATAACCAACGAGCTAGTCGGCTCGAATGGAGAAACAAATGTTCAACTAACCAAACACAAAATGTAATAAGCTAAGAGGGTGAATCAGTTACCGTGGCTCATTATATAGCCAAAATTTGCAGTATCGAAAAAACTCGAATACAGGGTTGTAGATGTAAGACAATTAATTTACATCAAATATTCAATTGTTAGGAACTTTTTATAGTTACACAAAACTGTTTGTTATTTGATATTATTGCACAAAAACAATTTTGTGATACAAATCATTTCCGATACATTAATAACATTTAACATTGAATTTAAAATGAATTAAATGCAAGTTCAATCGATGTGTTGGTGTTTAGGTATTACAAAACTATAATCCACAACAACATTACCGGGAAGTTCAGTTCCATAACGGAAAGACTATTTGAAGGAAAATATTCATACAAAACAATCGAATGTTTATCAAGGTAAAATATTAAATCTTTGTATGTTGACGACTGGAAAAATACGCACAGCTGTTATGAGGTTTGAAAACTTCGTTGTTTAATTACGGTTGGTGTTTAGAGAATTCAAATTCAAGCAGTATGGTGAAATTAATCGGATGGAAACGTAGCGTGAGTCAATTTTAGTGGATTGTAAAATTAAATTTTAATGTTTATATAGATAATATTTAAGGAAAATTTTTAATTAATTCAAATTAATTAATATTATCTTATATTAATTAATATATAAAATTAGTGCAATTGGTTCAATTTTTTTTCAAGTATGTCTGTCCAGCTATTGAAAATTTAAGTGAGTTTTAGGGGAAATAAGCAAACTAGGGGTTACTGGCACTATAAGAAATATGACTATTGAAGGGGAATGGATGAGAAACTATTACGAGCTGTACATGTTAATAAAAAAAATTGACAACTAATAAATCTGAGACTATACGAAAAATGTGTCTGTTAATGATGGATCAAAAAAACTATTACAATCTACTTATGGTAATCACAAATGACACTAAAGAATCAGAGACTATAATACACCGTGTTCAAGCATTCTTCCAGGCTATCCATTACAGAACAAGTACTTTTTGGAAGAAAACTCCCGTCCAAAAAGAAGTTGAAACAGGCATAGACTGGTCGCAAATAGACCTTGTATATCCATATTAGTACGATGAGGCACTTCAATGTTCTACAAATTAGTAATCAAACCGATCAGTATTTCATAGCCCGTTCTTAGCAGAAATAAATTATCTACGACTATACCGACAAACACTTTGGAGGGGTAACGAGAAAAATGGTATTCTACTCTATGGTAAGCGATGGATAAATACAACAATCCAGACCCAATTTCGGGCAGGTCTGGGGGTTCCCGGACTTGACAGTCACAAAAAAAATCAATTGAAAGGAACTCGAAAATCGAAGTACCATCTGTCATTGTCTTTTCACTAGGGTTCCATCTACGACCACGTACTTAGGTCTTGCGGCCTCGAACCCTACACCTGAACTAACAAGAGTCTCATGCTCTACCGACTGAGCTAGCCGGGCCACACTGTTGTACGCATCCGACCAAGTGATTCGGAAGGTTGTTCACATAGTTTCAAGGTAACTAATTGAACCAAATTCAATATATTCAATCTCGGGATTTTCGCTTGCAAATAGTCAAAACACAAAAAAAAAATTTGAAACAAGACCTGAACACCAAAGTTGATACACAATCGCTGAACTGTCCTTTCAAAACGAATCCACCCTCATACTTTATGGTCGTCAATAATCTTGACCTGCAATGGCTGTGAAACACAAGCGAAATATATTATCATACTGACACAAAAAAAAATTATTGCCGATGTTAGGCGCAAATGTCCTTGGAATGATAAACACCTCTACGTTTGGAAACCAGGTCTTCCAGTTCGTAAGCAGCGCTACCTACCAACCTTATTACTCTGGTCTCAACAAACTTCTGTGCAAGTTTAGCAGATAATTTCTTACCGGCATCACTCAATATAAAGTTCCTTCGGAACACCGTATCACCCGGTTTAAACAAAGTTATTCGTGCTCGCAGATTATATCTTTCAGCACTCTTGACAAATGCTTCGGCGGTTAAATCAAGGATTCGAATTCGGATCTTGTTAAGATAATCAGGTCGCAGAATCGTTTCACCTGGTTCATGAAGACTATTCAATCGTTTCAGCAAATCATAAGATGAACCATGAGTCACCATAGGTATTCCAAACATTGCAAAATATGGGGAACATTTAAGTGTTTGGTGAAGGGAACAACGTAGTGCACAAGCGATCTCGCTCAAGTGCAGATCCCATTTAGAATGCTCCTCCTTTAAATAGGCTCGAATACCAGATAAAACACTTTTATTTACCCGTTCAGAAGCATTAGCTTGAGGTGAATATAAAGCCAATAAAGTGTGTTTCACTCCGTGCTTCACTAAGAAATCTTCAAACAATTTAGATTTGAATTGGGTCCCATTATCGGACACAATAACTTCGGGACAACCAAATACGTGAAAGACATTGGTAGCCAATAGTTGACAAATTGGTTCAGCAGTTAGTTTCCGTAAAGGAAACAAAAATGGATATTTAGTAACATGATCTAATACTACAAGAATAGCGATATGCCCGGCCTTTGATCTAGGGTAAGGACCAAGAATATCGATGTACAGTCGCTGACCAATTCGTTCTGTTTTCATATGAGACACCATGGGAGCACGAAGTGGAACATTTGGTGCTTTGATTTCTTAACAAGTCTTACAATTACTTATGAAAGTTTTAACGTGGGTATACATCCGAGGCCAATAGTAAAATTTACGAATATTATACAGGGTTTTTGCTAGACCTCCATGAGATGAGGTAGGAGGATTGTGGGCCCTTGCAATACACTCGTCAGTGTATTCCTCAGGTAACCACAATTTCCAAACCTCACCCTCTGAAGGAATATCAAGATCTAGACAAGCCAATCGTTTATAAACCCGACCAGAAATTACTTTCAGATCAGGCAATGTACCGTCTGCTTCGGTAACCAGATTTACCAACTCCAAATATCGAGAAGTGTTGAAGACAGGGAAATTAAGATCTAATTCAGGCACTGGACATAGTTCAGAAATGATATCGACAGAGTCACGTCTTGATAGAGTGTCTGGAACTATGTTTAAATTTCCTTTTCGGTACTCAATATCAAAGACATAACCCTGCGATTTCAAGCTCCAACGAGCCAATCGACCAGAAAGGTCTTTTTGTTGCATTAACCATTTTAACGAAGCATGGTCAGTTATGATCTTAAAGGCCTGACCCTCGACATACGCTCTAAATTTCTTTACTCCCAGTACGGTGGCTAGACACTCTTTCTCACTAGTGGAGTAATTGCGCTGCGCAGAATTTAGTTTTTTTGGACATGTACGCTATGGGGTGTTCCATACCGTCCATGTCACACTGAAGTAGTACACAACCTATACCGTCGTTGCTAGCGTCGCACTGGAGAGTAAAGGGTTTAGTATAGTCGGGGTTTATGAGGACTGGTGCTGATATGAGAGCATTTTTGAGATTTATAAATGCTATTTCAGCTTCTGGTGTCCATACGAATTTATTAGAATTTTTCTTCAACAAATCTGATATTGGAGAGGACATAGCAGAGAAATCAGGTATACCGCCATACCCAGGAAACGTCGAATCTGTTTGGAAGTACGCGGTGTAGGAAATTCGCAAATAGCCAGAGTTTTATCAGGATCAATTTTTAGCTTACCACCTCCCACTACATATCCCAAATATTTTACATCCGGCAAGAGAAACTTACTTTTTTTCACGTTTATCGTCAAGTTCGCACGTCTAAGACACTGGGAGATATCTTCTAACAGTTTCAGATGGGCCTCAAAGGTATCTGTAACTATTAGAAGATCATCCAAGTATACGAAGACGCACGACTTGAGATGTGGAGGAATTACTTGGTCCATCAATTTAGTCATCGTTTGCGGCGCATTGCACAGTCCGAAAGGCATTCTTACGAACTGATACAATGGCCGCCCAGGGACCGATAAAGCAGTTTTCTCTCGGGAGTGTTTTTCTAGAGGTATCTGCCAGAAAGCGTCTTTCAGATCCAAACTGGAAATGAAATTACTCTGTGGCAGACGACTCAAGATTCCATCTATCTGTGGAAGGGGGTACGCATCCTTTTTCGTAACAGTATTTACCTTTCTGCTGTCCAAACAAAGACGATTCTTCCCAGGTTTGCGAATTAGGACCACAGGACTCGACCATGGACTGTTTGAGACATCTATAATACCCAGAGATAACATCCTATCCAATTCTTCTCCCATCAGTTTCTCAATGGCGGGCGATATTGGGTAGTGATGTTGCTTGAGGGGAGCGGCCGTCCCCACATCAATCACATGTTCTATCAAATGTGTTCGACCCAGACCCATTTTTGAAAATGAAGGTAGAAGTTGGATAGTGTTTTGTAAGTGTTCCTGTTTGTCCATAGACAATTCTGAAATTACTGACTCCGTAGTCGAAAATGTAGGTAATTCAAATATCGGGTTAAACAAACCAAAAGCGTTAAAGAAATCTATACCTAGGTATAGATCTTGAGTTAAAGACGGGATAACGAAGACGTCCAGGGTTCTGACTTGGTTCATAAATGAAATCTTTGTTTTTACAAACCCCAAGATCTTCTGTCTTTGGCCATCGGCAGTACGAACTACTGCAGATAAGTAAGTCAGAAGGTCTGGAGTTTGCACGATATCTTTAGCAAAATCACCACCAATTACAGTCAAGGACGCTCCACTATCCAACAGACCAGTAAGCTGTTTACCCAATATTGAAACTGTGGCATAAGATCTCACATCGTCGGCCAATTTCACAATAGAGGAAATGGTTTTGGATTTAAACATACGTCGTTGTTGCCAATAAATGCGGGAACGGAGTGCAGAGCGCGTTGTAGGTTTCAAAAATGATAATGAATCTATAAAGATGTTTGAGCGTATTTTCAAGTATTCCTTCAATCGTTGTTGGAACGATTTGATTTTGGTCCATAATGGTGGTGGTTCAGTATGATCGGGTGTACGTTTCAATAATTTCACATTAGTATCATTAGTGGGTACCAGTGTATCAGAAGCCGTAGTCAACGGGTGTTCTATCGAATTGGATGTCGAAGCTCGGTTCAACAGTGTATCGTGTACTAATAGGTTATTGGGATTAGTTGATGAAATATTTGAAGTGTCAGGAGAAAAACTATTTTTAGACTCAGAGGAGTCTAAGATGTGTCCTGGGAGCGAGAAAAGGTGTTGGGATTCTGGCCCCTCCTTCGGTTTCCCCGACAATTTTCACAATTAGGACATAATACATCGTCTTTTCCACATCCCCAACAAAACAATCGCTGAGATTCACGACAATCGTGCCACTGATGACCAGGTCGTTTACAGTTCCAACAAATAGTTGAACTGGTTATTCGTTTCATATTAGGAGCAGGCTGTATTGCCGCGAGTTCATTTGTGGCAATTGGTAAAGAATCGGTCGGTAATTCATTAATTTGAATTTGAGAAAATTCATGATCCAAATCCACCTCAGACACCGGTCTAGATGGTCTAATATTATAATCGCGTGATCTTGATATCGACTCGGCCCACAATTTTTCTCTATCACGACAGAGTTGGCGTAGATGTTCCAATCCATAAATAGTGACGTATAGCAGCTCCCTTCTGATTTCCAATCGTAAGTTGTCAAGGAGAACAATTCCACATCCGACATCGGTACTCGTAGTTTATCTGCCAGTCGATAAATGGACTGCAAGAATTCATCAAACAATTCAGTAGGCCGCTGTTTCCTGGCCCTCATCCGTTCCTTCACTTCTTCGTCCGTCTGCCGGTCCTGAAATTCTATTCGCAGAGCATGACACAAGTCAGTCCAAATAAGCTGTCGGTTCTGGCGAAAATATCTCCAGAACAAATCAGCTGCTCGATCAGTGAATAACAGGTACAGACAGCGGGTGACAATAGTAAAATCGCTATTTAAACACATCTCTGTCAGCCGCTCTATTCTGAAAATGAACGCTTCAACATCTAGACCATCGGGTCTACCTGAGAACGTTACGTTCCAATTTCTAATTGTTGTAGAGTGCTGTTCGAGATGTGTTCGTATTCTAGCTGGAGCAAGAGCAGGATGAGGCTCAGCAAACACTGGTGGTACTGGTACATTATTTCGCACAAACGCATATACTGGCGTATAATTTCTGGAATGAACCGATTGATGACGCGGTGTGGTGGGTGAAACTGCAATTGGTGCTAGAGGTAACATCACTTCAGGTGCCGGAGCACGTGATTGCATCATTGAGTGATTAATCCTTGAAATTTCTTGATCGATGTGAGCATTTACCGCTTCCTGAAAACCTTGATCTTCCGCTGCAGCGGCACCATATATGGGAGATCTTTGAGCTGTATTCACCCGCACTTCATCGGCGAGTCTAGATGGTGGGAGACGGACTGCCATGGGAGTAGAAGAGTGTTGATTTCCAGTACTAGGACGACGTTGCCAACCTGCGGTAATAGAGCGAGTCACAGGTCTCGGTGGAAGTGGTACTACTGTATCATTAGTTTTATCCATCCCTCGAGGTAACCTCTGTAAGTCGGCACGTTCGCAAGCGGCTCGACAAATCGGGCAGGTACCATTCTGCAACAACCAGTCGTTGAGGCAGATATCATGGAAGAGGTGGTTACACCGAGTGAGGAGTTTTACGTCGGCCGGCACTATTTCTTGTTGACAGACTGCACAAGAGCTGGACCTGTCCAGAACGTCAATCTTATCAGCGGCGGACATTATGAATCTTTAAGAACACAAACAGTCGCACACTACTTAATCACAACCAAACAAGAATATGGAGGGTGAAGAGAAAATCGCTACACTACCTATTGCAGACGTTGGAAAACAAATAAAAAAATTTACTTATTACCAAAAAAATTATTTTATTACTGTGATTAAATATATTAGAGCAGGATTTAAAGATTTGTATGACGATTCAGTTATTCAAACCCTAAACAGCTGCGCGATATCTGACCAATTCGTCAGATGTATGGATTAAGAAACTTGTTAAACGGGCTATCGCCGAGCGTGAATCAAGAACAAAAATATCTATTACTACTTAAGATGTTGACGGGTGAACAATCAGTGGTAAAAACTTGTACATTGAGATTAAATAGGTATACTACAACTATGGCAGAAGATGGCAATAAAAAAAACTTTCCAGACCCAATTCCGGGCAGGTCTGACGGTTCCCGATACTCAAAACTGAGTGACAGACAAAAAAAAAATATAGAAGTGCGGCAAGCCTACCGGTTTGACAAGAAAGTTAAACTTAAAACTACGAACAACAAATTGAATCTAACATGCAATAAGTATAATTAAAATTAACATGCAATTTAGACTTAGAGAGCAAAATGTAGAGTAACAAAAGGTTGACTCGACACGAATTTTAATTTTTCTTAAATATTACTAAGAAGCAATCCAGAATCAAGAAGGATCTAAGGATTGGTTAGCTTTAAAAAAAATTTTTAGCAACTTACGGTTGGTGGTTCCAGGGTGTGTTTGCCCACGCTAAAAGTTAAAGTTTAGAAGACAACCCTAGTACAACGTAAGCTAACTTATTATCTAATAAAAAAAAAAACACAACCTGGAATTCTTTTTGATCCCTCTTGAGTCCTTCCTTACTTAGGTAATTTTAGATTTATTTAGTTCTTGATGACACTGGATAATTCTTGATTTAGTTCTGATTATTAATATTTATTTCTTGATGATTTTTATTTCTTGATGATTTTTATTTCTTGATGATATATATTATTTTTATTTATTTCTTGATTATATATATTATTTTTATTTGTTTCTTGATTATATATATTTATGGTTTAGTCAGACCTACAAAAGGTAAACAAAAGATTAGTGTCTGATATTATCAGCGATTATTTATATAGTCAATAATCAATTAGTGATTAATTTATTCATTATATTGCTTATTTCTTATTTATACTTTTATTGACGGACAAAGGACGGACGGACCAACCATGGGGGGAGTTCACCACACGGGGTTGGGAGCGCCGATCGCCGTTCTTTCAATTTTAAATGTTGTTATGGTTTTATTTATGGGACCAAAGAAAAGTTAAATGTACACTACTCCACAGGGTGGGAATAAGGTAAGGGAAAGGGAGCAAGAAGGGATGGATAAGGAAGGGAATTGATAGGGTGGGAAAGGAATAAGGTGGGGTATGTGTTGTCGGCATGTCACTCGGATGACAAGTGTCGCTGGGATGGTCAGAGGGTATACCCCCTGAACCATCATTCAATCAAACGACACCCTTCATCCGCGATCCAAACCGACGACACATACGGGGAGGTGCTATGATCTGAGTTAATCCAATTAACTCGCGACATGAAGGCTGGGCGAACATCTTCCCTCAGCAGTTGATATCAAACTGCTTTAGAAGATGTTCCCCAGTATCATTCGCGAGAACTGGACAACTCAGATCATAAGGTGCTAACGCTCCAGGGAGGGGACTCTAACGTTATGGAGCGGTTAGCCCAGCTGAGAATCTCACTGTCACAGCGAACCCAGAGCATAACCAGATGACCAGGATGGATGTGATAGGCGTATACACCATTTCACAAATATCTAATCCTGGCATCTGGTCACCTATGGCATTCTCCGTGCCAGTAAGAAACCCAGCCGTTACTAGGGTCCGTGGGTTTGTAAAGCCCATTGGGAATGATCCCGAAGAATCATTCCCACCCTTGCGTTTCAGAAAATTCAATAAAAAAGGAGAGTTGTAGCTGGAGGCGTGGGGACGCAAAACCCCATCAAAGGAAAGTCTGAGGAATCTCAGACTTCCTTCGCTCCTGCGCGTGTGAAGCAGGGAATTGCTTCCACGCCGCCAGAGTCTTTTCTATTGTTTTAGTGGAAATGAAAATTAACTTTGAAGAAAAAATTTAAAAAAAAAATGTTTCCAATTTTTTGAAAATATGGAGGGACTCCTCCACAGTCCTACATCACTGTAGAAACCCTTAGAGGAGCCCCACGTTGGGCGCCAATTTGTAATGAAGTGCCTCTCAAGATGATAATGGGAGGGGCTTAGCAGGATGCGTACCTAGTTTTGATGTATTGCCGTTCGACTTAGTCTCAATCATCGTGGATAGGAGATTGTATAAACCTGCTGCTTCAGCACAAATGCAGAAATGTACGCAATTTACAAAATAGATCAGAAATGGAAACAAATACAAGTGCGAAATCGAGACTCTGGCGGCTCCCTTCTACGAAAGAACCACGGTCGGCACGTTCAACCCCCTTGTTCGCTCACCTACGCCCACACACACACACACACACTCATTCACACCCCTTTATCATAAGGATTAAAGAAACAAATCAAATTTACTCACCCCATGATTAAATCCTGACCTCCTATCCTGATTATATCAGCCTTCCATCAGCACGTTGGTCACGTTGGAAACTTCACGAAGATATTTGTATATCAAAATGGTTGAATAAAGTTGTACGTATAAACGTTGTATAAAATGTTAGGTAGAAACGTTAATCAAACTTGCAATCATCAGCGTTGAATAATTTTGTATTAATAAACGTTGAATACAATGATAAGTAGAAACATTAATTAAACTTGCAATCGTTGGATAATTTCGTTGAATAAAACGTGAAGTAGAAACGTTAAATAAACTTGCAATCAAAAGCGTTGGATAATTTTGTACTTATACAAGTTGAATAAAATGATGAGTAGAAACGTTAATTAAACTTGCAATCGTTGGATAATTTTGTTGAATAAAACGTGAAGTAGAAACGTTAAATAAACTTGCAATCAAAAGCGTTGGATAATTTTGTACTTATAAAAGTTGAATAAAATGATGAGTAGGACGTCAAATAAACTTGCAGTCATCAGCGTTGAATAATTTTGTTGAATAAAACGTTAAGTAGAAACGTTAAATAAACTTGCAATCAGCAGCGTTGAATACTTATAAACGTTGAATAAAATGATAAGTAGAAATGTTAAATAAACTTGCAATCAAAAGCGTTGGATAATTTTGTACTTATAAAACGTTGCATAAAATGATAAGTAGAAACGTTGGATCGGATTGTAAACATAAGCGCCGAATCAATTTATAATCACAGGTGAGTATGGTAACAATTAAAGCAGTTACCGCCGAATGCGTTGAAATGTAACTGTTGCAGGATGCGTTGAAATCAAAAATGTAATAATTTATACCAATACTAGTCAAATTATTCGTTGAAGTAGAACTGGAATAATTAGTATCAATGATTGTGGAGCAGTACGTTGAAATGTACTTGTCGAAGTATGCGTTGAAATCCAAAAAAAAATGTGATAAAGTATACCAATACTAGTTAAATTATTCGTTGAAATAGAACGGTAATAAGTTGCATCAATGATGGTGGAGCAATACGTTGAAAGGTAATTGTTGCCGTATGCGTTGAAATCCAAAAAATGTAATAAATTGTACCGATACTAGTTAAATTATTCGTTGAAATAGAACGGCAATAATTTATATCAATGATGGTGGAGCAATACGTTGAAAGGTAATTGTTGCCGTATGCGTTGAAATCCAAAAAATGTAATAAGTTGCACCAATGAAGGCTGAATAAATTGTACATATAGTTAAATTCGTTGAAAAGGTAATGACAATAATTTTGTATAATTTAACGCTGACTAAATTAGTAAACTGAACTATTGAACTAATTAGTTGGTTTTTGTTGTTTTTTGCATGTAGGATTTTGCTGCTCAGAACAAGGTACTAATAGCAGGTGATCCACACTCAAGAAATATATTATTAGAACGCAGAATGGATGCAAATGATTTTTATTTGCTATCCAGTTTATGAATTTTAACCAGTACGTAATCAGAATTTGTGGTTTTATGGCGGCTTAGCTAGTAATATGCTGACAATCAACAATAAAAACAATTCCTTTCTTTGCAAATACTCAATTTTGTTTTGTATAATTTATCTAGGTTAAATTTAAGCTAACAATATCAACAATATTTTTTTAAAACACTCGATTTTGTTGGGTAACACTCAATTAATATATATACAGTTAATGAAAGCACCATTAGACTAATATTACGCTAACAACAAACAATAAATAATTTCATCATCCATAAATGACTAGTATTTTTGAAACACTTAATTTTGTTTTATAACACTTAATTAATATATATATACAGTTAATTATACACGATTTGACTAATATTACGCCAACAACCAACGATAAATAATTTCTTTAAAAAAAACTCAATTTTGTTATGTATACTTAATTTAGTTTAAATAAAAATAAAAAAATATGGAACATTACTCTGTCTTTCTGTGTTTCACACGATTATGCTACCGTCATCAATAACTAACTAGTTTTTCTTTTGCAACACTTAATTTGGTTTTAAACACTTACTTAATATATACAGTTAATAAACAAACGCCACTTAGAAACATAGAGCATTGTTCTTTATACAGGATTATGCTAATGAAACTCAACAAATAATTTCTTTTTGGAAGACACTTAATTTTTGTTTTGTATAATACATCTAATAAATCGATTTAAAACTCGCAACATGGAATGTTATTCTTTCTTTTACACTATCCCATTAACAAATAGCAACCCAAAACATTGATTTTTACTTTCATTTTCCTTTCGAAAACTCAGGATTTTGTTGAGGTAGATTTCAACAATCATTCCATTAAGGGATTTGTTCCTGTATATATGCGACCGCAAACTTTAGGTTAGATCACCTTCAGGTATCAGGAGGTTATCACTAATCGATATAGTTCGTTCTAGAAACACCTAGTTCCGGTTGGCATTCGTTTCTTAATAACATTTATGAGACACACGGATAATGAATGAATTTTTACGTTGGTATTTTATCTGACCGTCAATTAGGTTCCGTGATTATTATATTTATGATCAGAATAACCACGAAAACATATTATTATTGCCGTTATGCGGCCTCTAAACTAAACTAAACACACTAATCCTCTATGGGTCCTCTTCATTTTTCAGACACGAACGTCATGTTACCATCAAAGCTGAATAATTCCCTTAATGATGTCTGCCCATCAGGTTTTCTTGAAAAAAAGCACAAAATCCTATTTCTCTTGAACCGCAATCAATTTTCTGACACGTCAGCTCAAGCAAAAAAATATTCGACGTCAAAACAAATAACCAACGAACTAGTCGGCTCGAATGGAAAAACAAATGTTCAACTAACCAAACACAAAATGTAATAAACTAAGAGGGTGAATCAGTTACCGTGGCTCATTATATAGCCAAAATTTGCAGTATCGAAAAAACTCGAATACAGGGTTGTAGATGTAAGACAATTAATTTACATCAAATATTCAATTGTTAGGAACTTTTTATAGTTACACAAAACTGTTTGTTATTTGATATTATTGCACAAAAACAATTTTGTGATACAAATCATTTCCGATACATTAATAACATTTAACATTGAATTTAAAATGAATTAAATGCAAGTTCAATCGATGTGTTGGTGTTTAGGTATTACAAAACTATAATCCACAACAACATTACCGGGAAGTTCAGTTCCATAACGGAAAGACTATTTGAAGGAAAATATTCATACAAAACAATCGAATGTTTATCAAGGTAAAATATTAAATCTTTGTATGTTGACGACTGGAAAAATACGCACAGCTGTTATGAGGTTTGAAAACTTCGTTGTTTAATTACGGTTGGTGTTTAGAGAATTCAAATTCAAGCAGTATGGTGAAATTAATCGGATGGAAACGTAGCGTGAGTCAATTTTAGTGGATTGTAAAATTAAATTTTAATGTTTATATAGATAATATTTAAGGAAAATTTTTAATTAATTCAAATTAATTAATATTATATTATATTAATTAATATATAAAATTAGTGTAATTGGTTCAATTTTTTTTCAAGTATGTCTGTCCAGCTATTGAAAATTTAAGTGAGTTTTAGGAGAAATAAGCAAACTAGGGGTTACTGGCACTATAAGAAATATGACTATTGAAGGGGAATGGATGAGAAACTATTACGAGCTGTACATGTTAATAAAAAAAATTGACAACTAATAAATCTGAGACTATACGAAAAATGTGTCTGTTAATGATGGATGAAAAAAACTATTACAATCTACTTATGGTAATCACAAATGACACTAAAGAATCAGAGACTATAATACACCGTGTTCAAGCATTCTTCCAGGCTATCCATTACAACAGGGGCCCCCTCGCTACAAATAGTATTGATATTTTATAGGTATTCAAATATCAGATGACTGCGTTCATTCAACCAAAGTTTTTAAACCTAAAGATTTTTTTAATATTATCCCACATGTAAAAATGTTAGGTTGTCAATTTGTATTACTTTTTTTCATGTATGTATTTATTTTAATAATTCTAATTTGATAGTTTTATAATTTTTTAATGTACAAATTCGTTTTCCAATTTGTATAGTAAAACAACATTTTGTTTTGAAAAGTTCCACTGTTACGAATGAATATTAATACTAAAACTTTAATTGCAATGGGCTGTTATTATATCAATCGCAAAATTATTGATAAAAACAAAATCCAGATAAGTATTTTTTGGATATTTGAAGTATATTTGAGTTTTATGTTTTCATCAATGATTTTGGATTTCTTTTAAGACCTACAATTTATTGAAAGCATTAAACTGAAAACCTCAATTTTAAGCATATAATTGTACATATTTTAGATTAATTTCATATATAACTAAATAAATGAAAACTTTTTAACGTGTAGAATTGAAATCTTTTATTGCATGCTTAAAATCCATGTATTTTTTATACAATACATGCTAAATTCATCATTTGGATTAACGTTTGAAAAGGGTTTCCATATGATATGATTGATATAGTATAGGTGTTTTAGCTTTAGTTGTATATTTCGTTTTATCAACGTTGATTGGAAAAAAGATTGTATAAAAAATTTGTTTGAAAAATTTGAAAAAAAGATTGTTTGTAACTGGACGTATTGATACTCAAATAGCTCGTGAAATTGAAGTACAACAAAAATGCTGGCGGGAAGTTTTAAAAAGAGTTGCAGCTACAGTAAAGCTATTAGCTACTTTGGGTTTAGCATTTCGTGGTCATCGAGAAGATATTGATTCGAACAGAAAAGGAAATTTTATGACATGCATTGAGTCCTATCCCAATTTGATGATTTTCTTAAAAATCATTTGGAGAGGTACAGCCATCCAGGAAAAGGTAATGTAAGTTATTTATCACATACCACATGCGATGAATTTATAAATTTAATGGAAACTGAAGTAAAAGAACACCTAATTCAAGAAATTCAGGACTCTTTATATTATTCAATTATTGTTGATTCTACGCCAGACGTGAACCACACTGACCAACTAAGTTTTATATTAAGGTACATTGATAAAGTGGGCGATGCGAGAGAACGATTTTTGGATTTTTACAAATTGAAAATCACAATTCAAAATATCTAGCACAACTTATTTTGAAAACTTTAAACAATTTGTCTTTGGATATTAAAAATTGTCGCGGTCAAACATATATGGCCGGAAAATATAATGGTTTACAAGCCAGAATTAAAACTCTAAGTGAGACCGCCATTTTTATTCCTTGTACAAGTCATACGCTTAATTTAATTGGAAATTATGCTGCAGATGCCTATTCTACTGCGGTGTATTATTTTAACTTTATCCAAAATATATATAACAATTGGACCTTTGGTAACTAAATTAATTTACCCGGGATGCCGTTTATCCCCAAACGAAACTTAACTTTGGAAATCTCTTATAGCTGGAATTTATTTTTCCATCAAAAAAAAATTAATAAGTACAAAAATCTAACGAAAAAATAGTAATCATAATAATATAAATAATAAAAACCTTATTTTATATTCTGTTGTTGATGCTGTTTCCACCAGTTGCAATACCATGCTCCAAAGTTGTTGAATATATCGTTCTGAATGAGCAGAGATATTATTTCGGGTACCCAGTGAATTCCTTTAAGCCAATATTTGTTTAATTCCTGATTTGAAATATAGAATATCCATTTGGAACTACGCACCACTACTATTGTTGCTATTATTAATCAAAAACCTTGACATCTTTTTGATAATCCAGATTTGTATTATATATATCGAAAACAAAGAACATCTGGTGTCACAGGATGAAACATTTTCATTAATGTTAACTTCTTATAAAATGGACAATTACAAGTCACAATTGGCCATAATAAATTTTTTATTGTATTCTTATTAATGTTTACAACCATAACACAATAATAATTTCATTGTAAATTTGACTTATAATATTTTGTAATTGATGGACTTGTATTATTTCACATCACATTAATTAGCAATTAACTTAAAAAAAAGCCCACATATATCTTAACACATTAATGAATCTAGTTTTATGTAATGTTTTCACAAACTCAATTGAACATTTTATTTTAAGATTCAAAAACAGAATGACCTATTTCTAAAACAAAATGTGTTTTTTGTTGATTCTTTTTGACATCTTCACGGCACAAACATATAAATTTTTTCTAAATTGAAACTAGTTGGACGGATACATTTAAAAAAAATTGCACTAATTGAACTATTTAAGGATAAATTTAATTTAAGTAAAAATTTCACTACTTAATATTAACTTAATTTTAAGAGAAAAAGCATGAATGCAAAATTATTTGAATCTTTATATTTTGACATCCATGAGAAGAGTGATCTTTTTCTTGTTTTTACATCTTCATACCAGAAAAAAACAAATCGTGCAATACTCCAAAATTCAAGAAAGATCAATAACGACATCTGTTTATTAGAATTGGAAATAAAAATTTAGTACGTTCGTTTGTTTTTTATAGTATATTCGAAATTTAACTAGCAGTTGAGTATTAGAAAATTTTAAATTATTGTTAATGTGAAAAATGAATGGAAACTAATGAAATACATTTTTATTGAATTGAAAACAAAGAGGAATTTGGTTTTACTATTGTTTTGCGATTATTGCGATCGTTACAACATGAATTCAAGGTAAAAACCAAGATTTTTACTCTTGAAATCACAAAAACGTCGCCATCCCCTCTACGTCAGAAACCACCAAAGCACTATTAAACTTAAACTAATAATAGAAATTCTAATAACTATTTCTATATTTATCCTATTTTTTTAAATTAATCGCAATAATAAAAAAAAAAATAATTTTAAAAATGGTGGTAACTAAAATGGACTCATACGAGATATGTACACGTACGTCAGCAGATCAATATGATGATAAATGTGGAGGTAATGATTTGGATCCGCCTCACTCTATAGTGTGAATAATACCCAAATCAATACCTCGAAATTGTAACTCACATTAAACCAATGACGAATATGGGGATCGCGTATGAGTGCATTACTAGTAAAAAAAAATTATAATAACTATAGTAATCCTAAATTAAACACCTATTTAAATTCTAAAAACCGAAAATTAAATCTATAACTATAATAACTAATAACTAAGAATAGATGTTTAATTTATGAGAACTAATAATTCTAACAACTAAATTTAATTTTATAAAAAAAATATATTGAAAAACTTAGGCTTGGTGTATAGAAAACAGACGCTAGAGATTTCGATGGTAAAACCCGCAAAATCACGAACTCGCAATCACCAACAATAGTAAAACCAATTAACAAAAAAAAAATGTAGTTAGTGCGCTGTAAATGAAAAAAAAATAATGAAAAACGAAAAAAACAACGAACGCCCCAAAAAAACTTTGCAAAAACAAACTTGTAAAGGAACAAAAAGGAAAGACCACCGTCGTAGCTAATCTTTGTTGAATCTTTTACAGAAATTCCTAAAATATTATACATGTAGAGATATGATTTATTTATTTAATTTCAGATCTACTGAAATAATTATATATACCTAAAACTAGTTATTGACGATAGCACCCCTAAAATATATTTATTTATTTTTAAAAAAAAATTAAAAAATAAAAAATATTCAAAAAGGATGTTTATTTATTGGATGCAACGTCCTAGCTCAAAATATTGATTTATTTTTTTAAAAAATAAAAAATATTTATTTATCTCTTGAAGTATTGCTTAATTAGTAAAAAAAATTATTTTACTTAATTACCTAAAATTATTTAAATTTAAAAAAAATTATTTAGTTACCTAAAATTTAATTTACGAAAATTTATTTTATTTAATAAAAATTATTTATTTAATTTTTTGAAAAATTTGTTTGATTTATTTTATTTTTATTTAATATAATAAGAGATTCCCAAAATCTAGATTCGTCTGGAGACACATAAAAGTAAGTATGGCTACAATATCCATTTTATTTAGTATTTGAATTATCGCGTTCGCGAGCCCACTCCAACAATGCATGTGAGAACCGACTAGAAAAGCCCCTAACGACCAGATTCTACAGAACAGTATCTCCCCAACCTAACAAAAACAATCGCAACTGTCACGATTAGACTCTAGGCCCATTTCTACTGACCCAGCTGCGGTTGTTCTACCTAAAAATAAATTACCATTAAACTAATGCCATAGTCGAAGAACGCTCCCGAACACCAGACTTCAAATCCTAAACTTAATGAAAACTGTCTATTGCAAGCTAAATGTAAGAGTGGAAAAATGTTGAAGTTGTGTGAGGTGAAGCCTCGATCCTGATAAAAAAAAATGATTGGTTCTCCTCTTCATTTCGTTAAAGAAGCTTCTGTGCAGGGAATGGTACTACTGGTTTGTACCTAAGTACAGACCAGCAGTAGTCACTCCCTTATCACCAGAAAACTCCTTCTGAAATGAAGAGAAGAAACCAATGAACTTCGATCGCATGTCCATAATGGGCAGAGGCGATCTAAGAACATAATTATGTTAAGGAGATAAGCCCCATGGATCCTTTGTTAGAGGTACCGCTGAGAGAAATTATCAATTACACACTTGTAATCATTACACAACAATAAAAAAATTAACACCCAAAAAAAAAAAAAAATCAATTAATTCTAACAAACGCTCAACTGTAGTGGAATGTACAATATTTTCATCGCGAAATTAAAAATAGTTCGAATCTACCACAACCAAAACAGGATTTTCACCGATTATAACCATTAGTGGTAAAGAAATTAAAATCATGTATTTATTTCACGCAGGCCAAAATGCACCGTTAAAACGAGCATCAGATTCCAGATCTAATTTATTAATGTATAAATATTTAAATATGATCTACTATCCAATTCCTATCAATGTATAATATTTGCCAAAGCTACTCACAAAAAGTTCAAATGGCTAAATCGTTTCATCGGTTTGGTTTCTTAATTTCATCTCGTTGGTGCTATTGTAACATAACACTCCACACAAACCACTACATCCGCTTCCTATATACCAAAAATATGTACAAATATGTACAATTATACAACAATTAACCTACTATATACACTATGTACAATGACAGTATAAAAAAACAGTCTCCGAAAAAAATTACTGCCCCAAAACGGTTTTTTTCCAAATTCAGAACAAAATACATTTCAAAGATGCACACAATTTCCCGGGGCCACTTGCGGTCCCAACCACCGTCGAGGGTTCTCTCCCCTGTGATTGGACTCAGAGATAGCGTTCTCTTCAGCCAATATCTCCGCATAAGCGTGCATGACTGACGAGAACTCTACCTCCTCGGCCAACCACGCTGCCTTCTGCTTCTTCCTCCTACTCTTTTTCTCCCTCCACCTTTTCCTATCCCTTTCTAGCCTCCTCAATCGATATCTCTCTCGCGCATCCATCACTTCATCCACACACTCATTCACTTCATCAACTACCACTTCTCCTACCAACTCATTCACTTCCTCATTTACAATCTCACAAATCAATTTATCCAGAACCTCATCATATTTTTCTTCATAAATATCATCCATTAATTCCAAAAATATTTTATGTTTTACTCCATCCAAAATCACATTTATCATTTCATCCACCACATTCCTCGCCTCAACCATTCTCTCTTTCCTCTCTTCATTCGCTCTCCCATCCACTTCATTCATCCAGGGCTCAAACCCACCTGGCCGACACCTCCTTAATAACCCCTGACCCCTCATAATTGTATACATTCTTAACAAAATTCAAAATATATAATACGAAATCCAATAACAAAGGTTATTGCAAATTTTATATAAAATATTCAACTTCCCAATGTATATAAAATATTTTTACAATAAAAAAACCAAAACCATAAACTGGTTTGTATTATACCGTAGTATTACGAAAAAAAAAATTAACACGTAAACCAACCTGGTCTACAACGCCCAGTTTATACAATAACTGGTTTATTAAAAAAAAATAAACAAAAATCCGTACGTCGTAAAACCAACACTGGTTTTTCCCCAAAAATTCATATAATAGTAATTAATTATATATTATTATTAATAATTGTATAATAATAATTAATTTCTTACCTAAAAATAAAAAAAAACCAATAACTGGTTATCCAAAAAGTGTTTGGTAAAAATATCTCTCGCTAAAATATATTTAAACCAATCTGGTAAATATGAAAAATTAACCGTTATTACGGTTTCTACTATCAAAACACGTTTTTGTTTTGCTACGCTGGCAACACCCACAAAACAAAAACCTAACGGGTCCTGTTTGGTTCGGCGTCACGTATAACAATGACAACTATTTACACCTGAAAATTCGACGATATCACAATTAATTGCATTATAATTGCATCATCATCAAAAATAGTTGTAAAATATTTATTTATTTAATATTTAATATAGAAAAAAACCCAATACTGGTTTTACACAAAATATAAACGGTTACCTATAATAAATCCAAAACTGGTTTATCAAAAATCTATAAAACACAAAAACCAAAAAAACTGTTTTTTCCAAAAATTTCCATAATAATATTGCGCCAAAAATAAAAATATCTATTTTTGCGCCTAAAAAAATATGACTCATCAAAAAATATCACTAAACCCATATAAAAAATAACCACAAAAACCAAAGTCTTTGTTTCAAGCGCCACGTATAAGAATTGGACCTTTGGTAACTAAATTAATTTACCCGGGATGCCGTTTATCCCCAAACGAAACTTAACTTTGGAAATCTCTTATAGCTGGAATTTATTTTTCCATCAAAAAAAAATTAATAAGTACAAAAATCTAACGAAAAAATAGTAATCATAATAATATAAATAATAAAAACCTTATTTTATATTCTGTTGTTGATGCTGTTTCCACCAGTTGCAATACCATGCTCCAAAGTTGTTGAATATATCGTTCTGAATGAGCAGAGATATTATTTCGGGTACCCAGTGAATTCCTTTAAGCCAATATTTGTTTAATTCCTGATTTGAAATATAGAATATCCATTTGGAACTACGCACCACTACTATTGTTGCTATTATTAATCAAAAACCTTGACATCTTTTTGATAATCCAGATTTGTATTATATATATCGAAAACAAAGAACATCTGGTGTCACAGGATGAAACATTTTCATTAATGTTAACTTCTTATAAAATGGACAATTACAAGTCACAATTGGCCATAATAAATTTTTTATTGTATTCTTATTAATGTTTACAACCATAACACAATAATAATTTCATTGTAAATTTGACTTATAATATTTTGTAATTGATGGACTTGTATTATTTCACATCACATTAATTAGCAATTAACTTAAAAAAAAGCCCACATATATCTTAACACATTAATGAATCTAGTTTTATGTAATGTTTTCACAAACTCAATTGAACATTTTATTTTAAGATTCAAAAACAGAATGACCTATTTCTAAAACAAAATGTGTTTTTTGTTGATTCTTTTTGACATCTTCACGGCACAAACATATAAATTTTTTCTAAATTGAAACTAGTTGGACGGATACATTTAAAAAAAATTGCACTAATTGAACTATTTAAGGATAAATTTAATTTAAGTAAAAATTTCACTACTTAATATTAACTTAATTTTAAGAGAAAAAGCATGAATGCAAAATTATTTGAATCTTTATATTTTGACATCCATGAGAAGAGTGATCTTTTTCTTGTTTTTACATCTTCATACCAGAAAAAAACAAATCGTGCAATACTCCAAAATTCAAGAAAGATCAATAACGACATCTGTTTATTAGAATTGGAAATAAAAATTTAGTACGTTCGTTTGTTTTTTATAGTATATTCGAAATTTAACTAGCAGTTGAGTATTAGAAAATTTTAAATTATTGTTAATGTGAAAAATGAATGGAAACTAATGAAATACATTTTTATTGAATTGAAAACAAAGAGGAATTTGGTTTTACTATTGTTTTGCGATTATTGCGATCGTTACATATATATGTATTCTTTTCTTCATCTACTCACAGATGGAAGTTGCTTATTGATAATTTTTCCGATCCTAATACCAAACATATTAAAAAATTAAGTGACACAAGTGACAAGATGGTCTGCAAGAGCTGATGCAGTATCCGCCTTGCGGTTTAATTACAAAAATATTAAAAGCGTTCTTATCCAAATTAGCGAAAATGAAGACGAAAAACCGATTACTAAAGTTGAGGTTAAAAAATTAGCTAGCTTTTTCGATGAATATGAATTGCCTTATTAACCGTTCTATGGGATATATTATTGCAAAGAATCAATAGTACTAGAAAATCATTTCAAAATATTCAAACGAACTTATTACAAGGAGTAAAACTGTTTAATTCTTTGTCACAATTTATAAGGGATGTTCGGAATGATTTTGAGAGCATAGAAAAGCAAGCAAACTTATTAACAGACAATATTAGCTACAAAGAAGGACGAAAAAGAAAACGCAAAATTATGTATGATGAATCATCTGCAAATGATACACAGCTAGTAGGACGAGAATTGTTTATTATAAATACTCACAATATGATCTGTGATAGACTTGCCACTGAAATGTCTACCAGAACGTCCATATATGAAACTGTTTTAAATAATTTTAAATTATTTTTTGATCAAAATATATCCAGTGATGAAGTTGACAAGTGTATTTTAGAATTGTCAAATACATATGCGAGGGATATAGAAGTACAATATTTTAAAGACGAAGTACATCATTTTTTAAAATATATAAAAGAAGAGAACATCACTTGTCTATTTAAGATGTACAAGGTAATCATTGATGGCCTGCAATCTTCATTTCCCAATGTGGAAACTATTTTAAAAATATTTCTTACATTGCCGATATGCAACGCAAGTGGGGAACGATCTTTCTCCGTTCTGAAGCGGATAAAAAATTATTTAAGAAATAGTCTTAATCAGACTCATTTGCAAAATTTTTGGTAAAATCTTAGGCCCCAAAATTTTGTTCCGCCTCAGGCCCCTTAAAGGCATAATCCGCCACTGCATGCTACCACCCATAATACAGATTCCCCAACAACCGCACTTGTTGAACACCACTTACAACTACAGCACATCCCAGACTTCAATAATGTAAGAATATTGAACAAACAAGATAACTGGTCTAAAAGACTTACAATCGAAGCGCTACACATTTACACACAAAACACTTACAACATTAAACGAGACACTGACCAGATCACCCCGCTTTTTTGCAACATTATCAAAAATGATATTGAAAAAAAACAAAAATTTAAAAACAGAAAAAGAACTCTCTCAGAGAGACACATAAACAATGAAAACAATCCACAACCCAACTCAAAAAGACGAAGAATAAAATAACTAATTTGAATAATGAAAAAAATAACCGAATAGTATTAAAACCATTAGCATCGAGCAACTCAATTTCTCTCTCTCTCTCTGGCGTTTACATCCCATGGAGGGATTTTGCCGTCTGTGCAATCAGCTTCCAATCGTCTCGTTCCATGACCAGTTGACCCCAGTTTCGACATCCTATATCACGAAGGTCTTGGATGATGTCATCACGCCAGCGTTGTCTAGGTCTTCCTCTTCGACGAACACCAGCTGGTTGTTGTTGGGACGCTATTTTAATCATTCTATCTAATGGTGCCCTTTCTACATGACCAAACCATCTAATCCGGTTAGATTTAATGAATCCGATTACATCGCAGCCTCCAAGAAGCTGTCTGATTTCATGATTCATTCGGATTCTATACTGATTTTCAGCAACTTTACATGGACCATAAATTGTTCGTATGACTTTCCTCTCGAATGTTGATAAAATTCTACAATCGGAGGAAGTCAGTGTCCAGCTTTCGCTTCCAAAGGTAAGCACAGGTCGAATTAATGCTTTGTAAAGTGTGAGTTTGCACGACTGCGAAAGATGTTTAGATCGCAAAAGTTTTGAGTATGCGTAGAAAACTCTGTATGCGGCTGAGACACGAACTTTAATATCTGCCTGCATGTCATTTGACGATGTTATTACAGACCCGAGGTATTTGAAGTTTTCTACACGTTCCACTTCATAGTCGCCAGTATTCAGATTGCCGGGAGGTATATTCCTGGATGTTGTTAAAAGTTTAGTCTTGCCGGTGTTAATGCATAATCCAAGTCGTTTAGCATTTCTTTCAAGCTGAGAGAGACTATCCTTGATATCGCTTGTTCTACGTCCGAGAAGCACAATATCATCTGCATAGCCAAGAATTTGACTAGATTTGTTAAATATACAGTTTTGTGTCTCAATGCGGCTTTTTCTTATCGCGTACTCAAGCGCCAAATTAAATAGTACGGGTGCGAGTGCATCACCTTGTCGAACACCTGATGTTATATCAAAAGAGTCAGAAACTGACCCTTCGATTACTATTCTACAGTTTGATCCCGATGTTGTGAGTTTGCACAGAGAAACAAGTTTCTCTGGAATACCAAGGCATATGAGTGCAGACCAGAGGTTGTCGCGGATGATGCTATCATATGCTTGCTTGAAATCAACGTAGAGCTGGTGAATGCTGATGTTGTACTCCCAACATTTTTCCAGAATCATCCTTAAGGTAAAACATTGATCTGTGGTTGGGACGAAAACCACACTGATAGTCGCCGATGATAGATTCGGCGAACGGGATGAGCCGAGCGAGTACGACATTAGCTAGTATTTTATATGCAGTATTCAACAGTGCGATTCCACGATAATTTGCACACTTTAGGCGGTCACTTTTTTATGTAGCGGAACAATGAGAGCTGTTTTCCATTCAACAGGTAGTTCTTCTTGGTCCCAGATTGCAAGAATCAGATCATATATACGTGAGACCAGAGCTGCTCCTCCATTCTTAAAGTTCTGCAGGGATTCCATCGATACCTGGTAATTTGCCATTTTTTAATTTTTTGATTAAAAGCAGCTTCCACTTCTTCTATTGTTGGGTAAGGGACAAAAATCTCCTCACTTGACGGAGCAATTGCTCGAATAGGATGAACTTCGTTCGTCCTATTCAGTAGGTCTTGAAAGTGGGATCGCCATACTTCCAGCACATCACGTTCACTTGTTGTAAGCTCGTTGTTTCCATTTTTGATGGCTGTAGATCTTGGGTGGAAATCTTTGGTCAGATTCCGCGCATTGGCAAAACACTCTTTCGAATTTCCATTAGCCGCATGTTTTCGATACAGCTCTTCATGTGTTCGCGTTTCTTTTTCCGTAGGAGTTTTGCTGAGGCTTTTCTGGCGCATAGATAATCAGTTTGGGAGCTTCGGGTGTTTCTTGTTAACCATTTTTCTCGCAGTTTTTGTTTGTGCTCAATGCTTTCGCGGCACTCGTCATCAAACCATTCGTTACGTGATTTCGGTGGTCGTTTTCCGATTGTAGTTTGTGCTGCGGATATGATGGTTGATTGAAGCGTTTGCCATTCTTCTTGTATGTTTAATGGCATCTCAGATGGGATGTCATGCTCTTCTATGTTTTGCGTTACAATTTCCTGATATCTATTCAGTGTTTCCAGGTGTTTAAATGCTTCGACATTCCAGCGCACGGTCTTTTTTGCTTGCCTATTAAATGTAGATGATAATTTGCACTTATACTTAAAGATGACAAGCATATGATCGGTGTCCATATCAGCTATCTATACCTCTGTATGATCGAACGTCAGTTACACTTGTAGAGTGTCTCTTAGAGATAATGACGTGATCGATTTGATTTTCAGTTCTTCCATCATTTGATTTCCACGTTGCTTTGTGGATTCTCTTATGAGGAAAGAAAGTGCTAGAAATTACTAGATCACACATCATAGCCAGTTCAGCTGTGCGAAAGCCGTTATTGTTACTAGCATGATGCAAGCTGTTAGGGCCGACATGTGTTTTAAGTTCTGCACTTCTACCGATTTGCGCATTGAAGTCACCTACCACGATTTTTATATCGTGCCGCGGGATGTTATTGATGACTTCTTCGAGTTCTAGAAAGAACAGGTCTTTAATGTCATCTGCTTTGTCTTCAGTAGGTGCATGAACATTGATGATCGTTACATTAAATTTGTGCGTGCGGATTCTCATTGTGCATACCCGCATATTAATTGGGCGAAAGTCGATAACATGTTGATTCACGCGACGATGTGTGAGAAAGCCAACTCCAAATTCTCCTCCGTTTTCATGACCGCAATAGTAGAGAGTGTATCCCTTGGCTGTTTCGTGGATTCCACTCCCTGGCCATCTTAGTTCTTGTAACGCCACTATATCTAGTGTATAGCTATTGATTTGGTTTGTAAGTTTCAGTAGATCTCCTGGTCTTCTAAGGCTTAGCACGTTCCAGGTTCCCATTTTTAAATCGTAGTCCAGTTTCCGAGGTCGTTCTATAATGAATCCGAGATAATCCGAGGCCTGTGTACAGAATTCATGACAAGTAGTTTTTTACGGAAATGGGGTGTTAGCCCTTCGCCCAACCCAAATTTTCGTGAATGGGTTCGTTCTGCATCTTAAGGTCACCAGAAACAACCTTTTTACATGTTTATATAGCGAGCCGCTTGATCCAAGACAGACGCCCGCTACAAACCGCCCCTAACATGGAGAACAGACGCTTGCTACACGTTTATATAGCGAGCCGCTTGATCCAAGACAGACGCCCGCTCCAAGCCGCCCCTAACATGGAGAACAGACGCTTGAGTTGCATTGGTTTTGTGGCGCCAATGACTCGCCATGGTGCAGAATCATTGAGTATAAGCAGTATTTACTCTGCCCCTCTCAACTACACCAACCTAATTCTGTTAGCATTACCCAGGTAGCACGGCGTGGACGTAGAATTTCGGATTTCACTACCCGAGCAACTCAATTCCATATACAAATAATTTTAGTATCTATAAGCCAACCTTAACAACTATACATTGTTTGTATTATATTGTTATAATTGCATGTAATTGTCAATCGTTTCTTAAATTAGCTAAAATTTTTTAATATGTTAATTATTGTTATTTTTATATATATACAACGAAAAAAAGTAAAAAAACGAAATCGATACAAACAGTGATACAACAACTAAATTAATAAAAAATAAATATCAAAATAATAAAAAAATATTCAAAAATAAAAATAAATCAAATACAAAAATTCAAAAAACAATATCCGTATAAACTTAAATATTAAAATGTAAGTAACATATACATATATACATATAAATAATTTATCATTGCATGTGTAGATTAATAATAAATAATTTTGTAAAAAACAGTTCCACGATGATGATGATCTATCTATGACATGGAAACGTCGAAAAAATAAATAAAATCATCTAACGGATAAAATAAATTGTTATTTTTATTCAATTAAGACTGCAAAGCTGAGTTAAAACAAAAACAAAAAAAAATAATAAAAATTTAAATTTTTTTCTGGTGTTAAATTGAAATCACTTGATTATTTGTGATCCAATTTTTGTCAAATGACCACAAAGATTTGAATAAATTATTGTTATCTGGGTTGAAAAAAAGCAGCAAAAATTTGAAAATCACAATGAAAAAGTAAAGAAGTTAAAGAGGGCCCAGTCCCATGACAAATATTTAATTTGACGCTTAATTTAACGCTGATGGTTTGTTTCTCAGTTTATGGTTTGTTTCCTAAATATTTTTATGTCTTATTGCAATAAGCATACATATATTGTGTATTCTTTTGTTTTTTAAAACAAAAAACATTTATAATAAATTTGAAGTTTAAATTAATGTCGTTTTGTTTTTGCCAGAGCAGAAAAAGTGATTTTTTTTCATAAAAAGAATATGAAAAAATTTGATCTAGTTTTGTAGTTAAGTGTTTGTAAACTGTCATTTAATATTTTTGTAATTAATATTATTTAATTAAATAATTTTTAATAACCGAAACTGAATTTCATACAAATTTGACTGCAAATGAAACAGAAACCGAATTTGGAAACTGAAACAAAAACTGAAAATTCGTCTGTTTTGTCTGAAACAGAAACAATTAAAATTTAATTGTTTCTGTTCCAGAAACTGTCACATGACCGAAAACTGTCACATAATATTAATTCTTATTTTAAATTTTAATAATAGAGTTTTGAATTTTGAATAGTTTTCAGTTTCAGTTTCTGTTTCTGTTGTATGTGAATGCCCGGCTTTAGATCACATTTTATGTCAAAAAGAAAACGACATAACTATACCCAGCGCGGCGATATATATACAAAATATATAAATATATTTATATATTATTATTTAGTAATAATTTAAAAGCGATTTGTAACCATATAGGGTAATTGTACCAGTTTTCGACCAATTAGTGGAGTTCTCAAGTTTAAAATACAAAACACTTATGGTTTTTCCATAATTTTAATCATAAAGTTATTAGAATACACGTCTACTATATTCTCTTTGAAATCGATTCAATGTTTTTGGCAGTGTTGCAAAACGTTACTCGTAACGTAACGCAAAAACGAAATAACGAAATTAAATAGCGTTATTAGTAATAATTACGTTCATAACGTTTTAAAAATTAAACTACGTTACAATAACGTAAAACGTAACGATAACGTCACTATTTTATTTCGTTTTTCGGGTGACTTTTTTTATTATTATGTATATGAAAATCAAAACGCAAAATCCGGTTGAATCAAATCCAACTTATCTGTTCTTTATCAATAGGACTTATAACAATAACAACTAACAATTTTATACAATTTTAAGTTTATTTTAAATAATTTTAAGTCTTTAGTAGCCGTTTCTGCATCACAGGTGTTTTGAATAATTTTAAGAAAGAATATTTTTATGCTGGCCGAGAAATCAATCTGAAGATCTATTAAAAGCAACTCTAATAGTTATAAACAATCTATCAGATTTGTGAAAACTCCTGATAAGATTGCTTAGTTTTGGTAAAAGTTAATTACTTTTAATTTGAAATGATTTCAAAATATTCGTCGGAGTGACGTGAATAATTCTTTAATTTTATAATTCAAATATTCGTCGGAGTGACGTGTATAATTCTTTAATTTTAATTACGTCAGTTACATATCTACACCCTTTGATGATCTCCACGAGATCGAAACTATAGTAGTGTGAATTATAAAAAATATATATACTTAAAATTATTTTTTTTAATTGTTTTTTATACATAACAATAGTGAATAATAAAAGGTGTCGTAATTAAAATTAAAGAATTTGAAATGAGTCAAATTTTTTAATGTATTTAATTATTTAGTTTTATTTGACTATGATTTTTTAAAATTAATAATTTTATAATTGTTCATTAGAGATTTTCGATTTTTGTACATTTAAGTATAAAGTTATAGTTACGTTATTTTAAAATTAAATGTAATGTTTAAAACTAATCTTTTAAACATTACATTTAATTTTAAAATAACGTAATTATAACGTTATAACATAATAAAATATAATATTTTTTCTGTTTCATAACGAAATAACGTACCGAAAAAATAAATATACTGTTATAAAACCGAAACGCATAACGTTACGAATTTTTTTTTCGTTTTGCAACACTGGTTTTTGGTAATCTGTAGTAATTGGAAGAACCAGTATGAGGTCGGTTAAAGACCTTATCTTTTTAAATTTATTATTTAAGGTCTATTGTATTAATATTTCTATTATTGTATTCAAGATCAAAAACAGAGTTCGTTGATTTAAAATATGGAGAGCGTCACTTTACTTTTCTTTGAAGAACGAACTAGAACGCTAACGAAATATAAATATTCGAATTAAATGTAATTTCATATTTTTAAATAAATATAAACGAAAACGAAACATACTACAATATATCAGAAGTGGGATACTAAAATATAAATCAAAAACCCAACACGTGAAAATTTAGTGTCAATTATTTATCTAACCTCAAAAATGAACGTGAGTGAGCTTAAATCGGAACTTAGACGGAGAAACTTACCAACAAATGGAAAGAAAAACGTGCTGGCATTACGGTTATTACAGGCGATGCAAATAACAACAAAACATGCAGAAGAAAATGTACGAGAACGCAACGCGAGTCCAGAATCATTGCCGAGTACACATGTAACTTGTAAGTACTTTACCATCAAATATACAATCTATAATTGCGCCTAACCACGATGTGCAACAAGCACAAAGTTCTTTTACACGGTTTTCAGTTCGTGATGTCGTAGAAGTTTTACCAGATTATGATCCGTTATCCATAACCTCATTAACAGCGCTAGAATTTGTAACAAAAATCGAAAGGTTAAGGGATATTTATAATATTGATGAACGAATAATATTAATCGCACTAACAACAAAATTAAAAGGCCCTTCAAACATGTGGTTTCGTGTTGTTCAAGATCAAATCCATAATTTGAACGAGTTTCGTCATGAATTTTTGAAAAACTTCAATATTTATTTATTTATTTATTTTATTTTTATTTATTTATTTATTTCGTTTTAATTATACATTTATATTATTATTCATATTACAATTACAATTATATTATTAAACATAATAAAACGAAATTAGAATCACATTTTAGCTTAGAGTTGGCTAGTGGCATGTGATACATCTTTTAATAATTGTGTAAATAGATGCGTTGTGGGGTACAACAATTAACCTATTCATATATAATTGTTTAAGCATAAGTTATTTAATGGTAAATTTAGAAAAACATTTTCAAACACTACAAAAAAATGAAATAATTGGAGTTAAGGGAAAAGAAAATCGATATTCGAGGAGCTGACTAGAAATTTTTTTAGATTTTGTAGAAAGAGTTTGGGAGAGGGGTTGTTTGCTTTAATTTCGGATGGTAATTTGTTGAACACAAAAGGCGCAGTTACAAGAAAGTATTTTTTGAAGTGGATTTTATAAAACTTAGGAATTGAGCAGACACAGTTAGCATAAGACCTCAGGGTTCGATTGTTAGGATTGTGACGACTAGTCAGACGGTTACCACTTACATTATAAAATAGTTTAAGAACTCTGAAAACATATAAATGCCTTAAAGGTAGGATATTGCTCATTACAAACAGAGGCCATGAGTGCTCTCTTCTATTTTTATGATAAATTATTCTAAGTACATGTTTTTGGTTGGTCAACAATGGTTGTATATTGCTGAAATAAGTACCACCCCAACAAGCAATACCATATTGCAGCTTAGATTGGTAAAGAGCAAAGTATAGATTTCTGAGAACTACCGGAGGACAAATCGACCTTAAAAAATAAAAAGATCTATTAAGATTACAAAAATACTGTTGGAGTTTTGCTATGTGTGACGACCAATTTAATTTTGAATCCAAATACACACCCAAATATTTAATTTCGATAACTGATTCGATTTCAATACAAGTTGTAGTACAGTTATGCGAGATGCAGTCATGCGAATGCCAGATAATTGCTTTAGGATTATGTTTTAGGGAAGTGAGGTCGAAATGGACAATTTTTGTTTTAGGACTCAACACTAGGTGGTGCACTGAGAACCATTTTTTTAAGGTAACTAAATCTGACTCAATATCTTCAACAACATTGTGTATTGAGGCGGAACAGTAGCAGAATGCCATGTCATCTGCAAAGGCAGATATCTGACCTTTAAAGTTTTGTTGAAATATTGAGTTTATGTATAAAAGGAATAATACAGGCCCAAGTACTGACCCTTGTGGTACACCAGTGTTAACTGTTAAAACCGAGCTGAGGATATTATCAATTCTAACGAGTTGTGGTCTATTTTTAAGATAAGACTCAAACCATTTCAATATAACACATGGAATTCCAATTGATTTCAATTTCTTAAGCAGCAGTTTGTGGTCTACCATGTCAAAGGCTTTCGTTATGTCAACAAACAGACCTGCAACTGATTTGCTCAAATTTATGCCTTCGTGGACTCCATTTAAGAAATTCAATAGAGCGTACTCAGTGTTTTTCCCTATACGAAATCCATATTGTTTATCACTGAGATGATTTTTTATATCTAAATATTCCATAAGCCGGTTCTTAACACACTTTTCAAATAGCTTGGAGAACACTGACTGTAATGCAATAGGTCTGTAATTATTTAAGTCTTTTTTGTTACCTTTTTTGAAAATGGGTATAACTATACCTTTTTTTAAAGTTTCAGGGAAGCAACCAGTTTCCAGGCTTAGATTGAAAATGTGTGACAGAACATCGACTAAGAATAGAGAAATTATTTTTAGTGTCTTGTTGCTAATTTGGTCGAAGCCGCAACTATTGGAACCTGATGAGACGTTTATTATTTGGTACAGCTCAAAAGCAGTTATAGGGGCGAAAATACATTGCGAGTCGTATTCAGTAGGGCAAACATATTGATGAAAATCAGATTCAGTGCTTTGAAGGTTAGAGAACTGGCTACTGAGATTAGCAGGAGTACTTGTAAAAAACTCATTGAATTCGTTTGAAATACTTTTTGGGTCATTTAACAGCTCCCCTTTTGAACTAAGAATCTCAGTTATAGGTTTGTTATTACTAGTATTACCAGTTAGATCGTTGACTAACTCCCATTGCTTTTTTATATTATTCTGACAGCTGTTGAATTTATTTTTAAAGTACTGTTCTCTCGCGTCATGTATTTTGGTATTCAATTTCTTTAAGTACGTTCGTAGATAAGTGGCCAATTTGCTATTAGTGGGATGTAATTTGGATTTCTTACAAAGAAAATTTTTTTTGTGAATCTTTTTAACTAAACGAGGGATTATCCATGGTTTTAAGTTTTTATGCTTGGAATTTCTATTTTTCACAAACTTTGCGTTTGCAATGTGGTCAGCTAATATGATCAAAAAATTATCAAATGCAAGGGATGCGTTTTTTTCCGTATAAACTGAATACCATGTTTCGGCTGTTAAAGACTGTTTTAGTTTTGAATAGTCAATGAGATACTGAGCGGTCTTTGCAGGCTTCTCTGGCACTGCTTGCTTTGAGATATTTATAAAATATATTATAAAATGGTGGTCAGTTATATTCAGGTCAATCACTGAACTAAGATTGGCAAAACTATAGTTAGCATTGGTTCTACCAAAAATATGGTCAATACATGTGGAGGTGGTATTACTAACCCTTGTGGGTTCATTTATGCTAGCCATTAGGCCAAAAGAAGACATCAAAAACATGTACTTATCGCGGTCACTAGATTTACTTAAGATATCCAGATTTACATCCCCTAAAAAAAAGAGGTTTTTTGTATTAATTGAATAAAGCACTTTTTTAAGCTCATCAAGAAAGACTTCTATACTTACAGAGTGGAAGCGATACACACAAATGAAGGTATAATCAATTTTATTAATTCTTATATCAAGTCTCAAGATGTCAGCGCTGTTGGCTTTAATTTCAGAGAATTTTGCGTTAAGCGAATTCTCAACGAAAACAGCAACACCGCCTGATCTATAATTTTCGTTATATTTACCATACAAGGTGCAATTGGGTATTTTGTAGTGGTGGTTTTCAGATTCACTAATCCAGGTTTCCGTTAGAAAGATTAGCGATGGAATATTGCTAACCGTGTTAAGCTCGAGAATTAATCGATTGAAATTCTTTCTCATACTTCTTATGTTCTGCACACAGAAATTAATACTGCTAAATATGCCAGGGTTGCTTTGGAGAAGACGACGATTTGCACTATAAGAAGAAAGTAAATTGTTACATGTAAAGCTCTGAGAATTATTTAGATTTAACATATTTGAATTACAAATTCTTATTCTAGGATTATTATATAAAACAAAGTAATATTATTTAGATTAATCGGTGTATATACTTATGTTATAAATTTAAGATCATCAGGGCTTTCAATAATCACGATTTTTGAATTGTCAGTCTTCCTCATCCTTATAATGCCATTCCGAACCCACAGATGTTTGTACTTGGCAGTTAGTTTTACTTTTTTGGCTTGGTTAAATAGATATCTTTTATGGCTAGACAAACTGTCGTTGATATAGATGTATTCGTTATCAGCAGCAGAATTGTTGAATGTATTCGATTTTATTTTTATTTTGTTAGTGTTTTTTTTATGCATAATTTTGTCTTTTGTTATTTTCCGAACAAATTTAACAAATAATATGTCTGATGACGATTTAACTGCATTATTAAATTGCCCAGCTGATTGTAAAATATTTTTTGATTTATCGGTAGTAATGTTGTTTAAGATATCCGCATATGATTCACTTTTTGTTTTTTTTTTGTAGCAATTATCAATGTCATCTGACGTAATAGATATATCAAGACTCGTTTTTATAATATTTATAACCGTATTTGTGATATTCTCGTCATCAATTTTTGGTACACCGGTAATTTCAATACAATTTTGGAGAAAGTTTTGCTCAAGTTGATTAATTCTTTTAATATTTTGAGTGATATCCTGTTTAAGATGTTTATTTTCTTCTTCCAGATTTTTCACCCGAATTAAAGTAGATTCAAGATTTTCAAGCCGCTGCATGATTGACGAAAAGTTGAGATTGTTATCCTTTTCCATTGATTCCAGTTTTTTTAAAATAGTATCATAGTTTGACACAGCTACTGGTTTTGATTGCGATTTGTTTGCGTAAGGTTGTGTAACTGTAGAACGTATTGTAGTAGTTTTTGAGTGTGTACATGCTATGCAAAACCATGTAGATTTCCCTTGGAATAAATTTTCAGCTTCTGTTGGATTTAATTTTACACAACTAATATGAAAAACACCATTACACAACGTACAACAGATTTTTTGATCTAAATCACGATTAACTTTTTGACCACAAACAGAGCACACCGCCATTGTTAGTTTCAAACTTATTAATAAAAAACACAATCTGTTGTTTCAACACGGGCGGTATTTCAGTAGTCCAAATAAACTTTAATAATTTTTGCACTCAATTAATGATAGATTGTTTAACTTAAAAAATTATTTAATTTAGGTATATTGGCTTATTTTATTTGAATTATGTTTTATTTTCACTTTGTTTTTTCTTCGATGTGTTCCCCACAAAACATAAACGAAGAATCTGTGAGCAGTCAGGTCAGGTATCTGTTAGCAGTCAAGTATCAATGTCATCACAGGCAAAGATCACATACATCATTAACGGTCTGAACGAACCCGAATTACAAGGACCTCTTCGAACATCTTTAATAACTGATCTAAATAACTTACGAGAACGCATACAACTGTATACACGATATAAACTAGCAAACCAACGAGAATTCCAACGCAATTCTAAATACAGTACAAGTGATCGTCAAAATTTCAAAAAAGTAACAATCGATTCAGCCAGTAATACACAAGCGAAACCAATACCTGAGAGAAAAGACGTTTCATGTTATAATTGCTTCGAAATTGGACATTTTTCGTCTAGTTGTCCATTACCACAGCGAAGAGAAAGATGCACAAAGTGTACACGAGTTCACGCGAAAGGAGAAACCAATTGCCGACAAAATTCTTCAGCTCAATTTCTACAAAACGCAGGACCAAGCAGTGGTTCAACAGTACGAGGTTCAACAACAATCGGAATTATACAAGCCACTAATCCATTTAAGTTATCAATCGAAATTTATATGTCAAACCAAATACGGAAAGAACTACCAGCTGTCATCGATACTGGAAGTCCAGTGAATTTGATTTTAAAAAGGAACGAACCGCCAAACGTCAAATTGAGGAAGTACAACGGTGTAGCCTTAACAGGAGTCAACTACACACCACTCCAAATTTTTGGAATATTAGATTGTAATATTAAAATTAATGTCGATATTTTTTCTATTTCTTTTTTAGTGGTCAATGACGGAACGATGGACTTCGATTGTCTACTAGGTAGATCATTTATGCGAGATCCTGCTGTCAATTTTAAATTAGAGACTGGTGATGCTAGGGACATAATCGAATTTGCAAGTATTGTTGCATTATTTAACGAAATCCTTGATGTTGAATTTGAATGTAAAAGCAACAGTGTTTCATACGATATCGGCCCATGTGAACATAACGTCGCGCGTGACGTTATGTTCACATTGAAATTGCGAAAATTTACGAAATTTACGAATTTACGAAATTGTAAATAAAACGGAAGAAATAATACATAATTTCTTATCTCGAACGCCTATAAACGCGCCTAAAATAAAACACGAAATGAAAATTAAATTACTGTCGGATAAAATCGTATATAACAAATCGCAAAAACTCTCGATACGTGATCGCGAAATTGTAAAAACTTTGGTTCAATCACTATTAGATAAAAATATAAGCCAGCCTAGCAATAGCAATTATGCTAGTCGAATCGTTCTGGTTAATAAAAGAAACGGCTCACCGCGTCTTTGCATAGATTACCGCGAGTTAAATAAAATTACTATCAAAGACATATTTCCGTTGCCATTAATCGATGACAATATTGATAAACTGCAAGGCAAACATATATATTCGTTAATCGATCTTAAAGAGGGTTTTCATCATATCCCAGTGTCTAGCGACTCTATTAGATATACAAGCTTTTTAACCCCAGACGGACAATACGAATACCTGAAAACGCCATTTGGGTTATGTAATGCGCCCGCCGTTTTCCAAAGGTTTATCTCGGACATTTTTAAAGACTTTATTTACGAAGGCAGTGTTGTAGTATATATCGATGATATACTGATAGCTTCTACCACTATAGACGAGCATTTTTCTATCCTCGAGAAAGTTCTCAATCTAATGTATCAAAATTGTTTGCAAATACAATTATCAAAATGTAAGTTTTTTAAACGACAAATAGAATATTTAGGGTATGATATTAGTGATAGTCAAATTCGTCCTAGTGCACGACATACAATGGCCATAACAGATTATCCAATACCACGAAATACGCACGAACTTCACCGATTCATAGGACTAACGAGTTTTTTTAGACGATTCGTACCTAATTTTTCAACAATTGCTAAACCGTTATATGAACAAATAAAAAAAAACGTTCCATTTAAGTTTGCTAAAGAAGAGTACGATTCCTTCTTATTGCTAAAGGAAAAACTGACAACCGATCCTGTGTTTTGCTTATATAACCATAAAGCAATAACCGAGTTACATACCGACGCAAGCCAAAGTGGATTCGGAGCAATCTACAGAAGCAAGAAGATAACCACTTTCACCCCGTTTTTTACTTTAGTAAGCGTACTTCGGACGCAGAAAGCCGTTACCACTCGTTCGAGTTGGAAACACTCGCTATAGTTTACGCCTTACAACGTTTTCACGTTTACCTTCACGGAATTGATTTTAAAATAGTTACCGACTGTAATTCTCTTAAGCACACACTTGAGAAAAAATCGAGCAATAATCGGATAATGCGGTGGTCTCTTCTATTAGAAAACTATTCGTATGAGATTGTTCACCGTCCGAATACTCAATTGCGACACGCCGATGCTCTAAGTAAAATTCATAATATTTTAATCCTTAACGAGTGCAACTTATCCCAACGTTTGTCAATTTTCCAAATGAACGATCCTACTATAAAACAAATTCGAGATGAAATATCTCTAAACGTTAATCCAGCACTTTACGAAATACGCGATAACATTGTCTACTGTAAAGTGAATGACAAATTACTTTTGTACGTACCAGCCGTATTGGAAAACGAAATAATTCGTTTGTATCATGAAATAGGACATGTTGGCGTTTCAAAAACTGTTGAATTGATAAAACGATCCTATTATTTTGCGAAAATAACAGAGAAAGTCAACGAATTTATTCAAACTTGTTTAAGTTGTATTACTTACCAGCCAAAAAACGGACGTAAAGAAGGTTTCTTAAACCTTTACGATAAACGTAATGAACCTTTCGATACCATACACATAGATCACATTGGTCCATTTGCTGAAACGAAACGACATAGCAAACACATTCTCGTTGTAGTCGATAGCTTTACTAAATACCTTCGGTTGTTTAACACTAAAACGACAAATACCGCTGAAGTTATAAAATCTTTAAAACAATACTTTAACCAGTTAAGCGTTCCAAAGCGTATAGTATCGGATCGTGGTTTATGCTCTGGTTCAAAAATATTTCGTGATTTTTTGCTAAATTTAAACATTAAGCATGTACGCACCGCCGCGTATTCGCCTCAAAGTAACGGGCAAGTCGAACGTTTTAATCGTGATATTCGAACTATTATAGCGAAATTAACTTCCCTATCTAAACATCAACAATGGCACAAAGTCCTAAATGAAGCCGAATTTGCCGTCAACAATACGTTAAATCGAAGTATTAAAACGACGCCATCTATTGCGCTATTCGGAATAAATCAAAGAAAAAAAAATGATGAAATCGAAAGTTACGTTGCATCTATAAATAAAGAGCCGGAACGCGAAATGGTTAATATTCGAAAGAACGTAATTGAAAACATAAAAGACGGTTCTCTAAAAAATAAACAAAATTTTGACCGGAAAAGAAAAAAAGCGTATGTTTATAAAATCGGTGATTATGTTTACATAAAAAACTATGTAACGACACCAGGTATGAATCACAAGTTGTTGCCACAATTCAAAGGACCATATCAGGTTTCGCAAACGTTGCCAGGCGATCGATACGTCATCGAGGATGTTCCCGGACAACAGTTATCTCAGCGTCCGTTTAAGGGTGTTTATGCTGCATTCAACATGAAGCCATACCTGCACAATCGGGTCGATCGTGACGTCAGAATGGCCGAAATGTAGTAATTGGAAGAACCAGTATGAAGTCGGTTAAAGACCTTATCTTTTTAAATTTATTATTTAAGGTCTATTGTATTAATATTACTATTATTGTATTCAAGATCAAAAACAGAGTTCGTTGATTTAAAATATGGAGAGCGTCACTTTACTTTTCTTTGAAGAACGAACTAGAACGCTAACGAAATATAAATATTCGAATTAAATGTAATTTCATATTTTTAAATAAATATAAACGAAAACGAAACATACTACAAATCTATGTACTGATTTTTTTAAATTTTTATATAAATCTGAAGATGTCGATTTTGCCAGTTTTCAACCAAAAAAAGCAGTTTTCGTCCGTCCACTTGTTGTGGACGACTTGTCGACCAATAACAAAACTGTGAGTTTTAGTAGAAAAAACAATGAAAGCAGTTAAAAAACAAGATCATTATTTTTTTATTTCATACTGATATCTAAAACGACATTTTTTGGATTATTTATGGTACAGAAAGTTGAACTTTAAAGAGCTACAACTTTATAAAATTTTATAAAGTCCTAGGACGTTAAAGTTCAACTTTTTGTACCATGAACGTTGAACTTTAATGTCCTAGGACTTCATTGTTGGGCTATTATTTTGAAAACGTACATTTTTTTGTTGATTTTTAAATTTTGGATTTTTAAAAAATCTGAAATTTTGATATATTGTTGGCATTGACGAAAGGAGAAAAGTGATTTCTGCTTTTATTTTTTGAGTACTCTGAATCGGAGTTATGCGCGGTTGAATTTTGAGGCTTTTTCACGTAGTTTTGGTAATGGTGGCAATGTTTTGTGAATAGGTGCCACAAATTTCATCCGACTTACGTATATTTTTGCAAGTAAAAAGGAAAATAATTGAATAATTGAAATAAGTAAGTTTAAAATTAATAACTTTTCTCTTTTCCGCTAGGCGGCGCGTAAAACCTTGGTTTACTTCAAAGCTCATATCTCAAAAAGTATCTTTTTTTTTTTTGTTTTTCACAAATTTTAAAGTAAACATATGCAGCTATGAAATTGAGAAATAAAAAGTCAGCAATTCAATATGGATTTTTTCTTACGATTTTTTAAAGTTTGGTATATGAAAAATTCACATGTGCTTTTTTATTAAGTTAATAATCCTGTACTAAATGTGGATCTAATAAATTAAACATTTCATATTTTAACACCTGCTATAAATTTGAACCATTTTCTGTGTATTTCTGATTGAGAAACAGGTTTTTATTCAGAATAAGAATAGGAGATCCCAATGATCGAAGATTTTGTTATAATTTAACATCACCAACACTATCATTAGAAAAAAATTAAAAAAATATTTTTTCTATAAACATTACAATTTAATCAATATTATATAAATTAATACATTAAAAAATTAATTTATATAATTCTTTTTGCCTTTAAATTGAAATATTTATGATCATCAGAAAAAGAAAACATTTTGGCGATTATTTTATCGGGTGTAGTGTTATCCGGTAAAAAACAGTGGAATCCTTGAGTTCCACTTATGGTTTTAATGTCCGAAAGCCGCATCGAAAGAAATTGCTCCTGTAATTCGATATCTCCTGAAAACACATATGAAAACTTCATAACGTGGTTGGTTTTTTTCGACCAAATTTCCACCCATTCAAATAATTCCCTTGCTGTTGATATTTTTTGGACCCTTTCCGTGGGCAGTTGCAAAGAAATGATCATCAATATGTTTGCAGAGATTTATGAAATTCTTCTTATTTTTATATTGAGCTGCTAAACCATCAGTAAAATATAAAATTTTTTGATACTTGGATATATTTCTTGCTGTTTTTCAATGAATTCAATACACCTTTCCTGGTATTTATGAACTGCAACTGTGTTATGCATTAAATGATCGGATATAATGACAAAAGATAAGACCTCTAGTTTATCATTACATGATTTGTAGTAAATTACGATTGGGTGGATTGTGGCTTGAATTTTATTGAACCTTATTGTGCAGCTTCTATCTCATTCTGCGTTATCATTGAGTATCCTGGATACGTTGATTTGACCAAAATTTACGTGGTAGAATTGTCAACAAAAACACTTGTTTTGATTTAGAGCTGGCATCTTTAAATTCCTTTTTAAGGTTCATAAGCCATGATGTATATTCACATTCCTCGTTTGGTGATAACACTCTAACTGAATCTACTTGAAATATTCTTTGACTTATTGCCGATGTGAAACTTGCAATTTTTTTATAACTTCCTGTTGTAATATGTTTTTGTTTGATAGGAGATTCGGCTAACCTTCCAAGAACATTGTTAATATATTCTAAAGTGTCATTAAGTAGTTCAAGAACTGGTGGAGATATAGTATCAAGCGAAGCTGGTGATGGATCTAAAGATGCTGGAGATATTTGAATATTTTCGTTCGTTGGAACATTTTCAACATCCTTATTTATAGAAATAACTTCACTATCGATAGTTTCCGAACATGAAAACTGCTGTAGAAAATATTAGTTGCATATGAATTTTTATTCATTTGAATAAAAAAATTAAATTTGCCCTATTTTTATTTATAGATATAAGTGCCACATGTTTCATATATAAACTGGTCATCACGCAAAGTGAAATTTAGGGTCGCAGCTTTTTGTATAACAGCTGGTGTGACCAGTTTCACATTTTTTGATGTCCGCTTATGATTTTTGAGACCGTACAAGTTACAGCACAATTTGAAAGGCATTTGTATTATGTATTATCTTTTCTAAACGTTATGTCTTCTAAATATTTTTGAATATACTTGCTATAAGGCAATCACATCAATATATATACCTTTTAAATAGTTTTGACATAGGTAGAATTTGGTAAAATTAGGTAGGTACAATTTAATATATTTTGATTGGATGCAAGCATAATTTGTTCCAAAAACCGTTTGTGGGCGTCATTAGAAATTTTAAATGTTAAAATTATGAGTCTCTAATGAGATTTTAATTAGTAAAAAGGGGCTGAATAGACATTTTTTAAAATGAATAAACATTTTACAGACCCTTTTAATAATTTAAATTCCTTCATTTTACCACTTAACTTAAATTAATTTTTAATAAGTTTTTAACCATTTAACCGCACAGAAAATGGTTCAAATTTATTGCAGGTGTTAAAATATGAAATGTTTAATTTATTAGATCCACATTTAGTACAGGATTATTAACTTAATAAAAAAACACATGTGAATTTTTCATATACCAAACTTTAAAAAATCGTAAGGAAAAATCCATATTGAATTGCTGACTTTTTATTTCTCAATTTCATAGCTGCATATGTTTACTTTAAAATTTGTGAAAAACAAAAAAAAAAAGATACTTTTTGAGATATGAGCTTTGAAGTAAACCAAGGTTTTACGCGCCGCCTAGCGGAAAAGAGAAAAGTTATTAATTTTAAACTTACTTATTTCAATTATTTTCCTTTTTACTTGCAAAAATATACGTAAGTCGGATGAAATTTGTGGCACCTATTCACAAAACATTGCCACCATTACCAAAACTACATGAAAAAGCCTCAAAATTCAACCGCGCATAACTCCGATTCAGAGTACTCAAAAAATAAAAGCAGAAATCACTTTTTTCCTTTCGTCAATGCCAACAATATATCAAAATTTCAGATTTTTAAAAAATAGTTGTTTTTTTTCGATGTACGTTTTCAAAATAATAGCCCTATTATTATTAATCGTATGAAACATAAGGTACATTATAAGCTAAATAAATTAACAATATCAAGAACAGAAAGAAAAACGAAAACAAATTTTAAAAATTAAAGGTCTAAATCTAAGTTCTCCAACCATCGAAGAGCGCTTTCTTCATCCAAGCGGTTAATTTCATATATTCCTCCCTCTTAAAATCTAATAGGACATTCATCTGATATGTGTATCATGCTTTGCTCTTCTGCACCACAGTCAAAAGTTGGAGACGAGATGAAATTCCATAAAAACATGCAAGCGTTGCATCTACCCTGACCAGTGCGTAATCTGTTTAATTTTGACCAATGTTTGCGAGATAAGTTGGTGCCAGGTACTCTTTGTGTTGGGTCAGTGACTAAATGGTGATTATAAACGACTGGATTATTGTTCCACATCTTTTTCCATTCTTCGTTTACAGAGAAATTTTCAACAGAATGTGATTCATAAATTGGGCGTCTGGAAGGCAATCTTTTAACTGGTAAATCTGATAATTCTTTAGCGATCGGCAGACTTGGAAATTTATTTTTAATATTAGACCACTCTCGATGTAGAAAATGGTTAAATTTTATAAAGTTCTAGGACGTTAAAATTCAACTTTTTGAGCAAAATTTAAAACTCATTTCTTTTTATTTTAATAAATTTCCAGTATGAAATAAAATTTTGTATTTACCTCAAACGAAAAGAGTTTTTAAAGGTACTCACTAGTAATTTCGGCCTCGGCTTGACGCCTCGGCCGTAAACAACTAGCTCGTACTTTAAAGTTTCGCTTTTCGTTCTTGATAAATAAATAACTATTTATTTAATTTTTTACATTTCTGCATAACAATAATAAGTTCTTTTATCACAAAATTCACAAAACTAATTCATCATATTAATTTAAAAAAAAACGAACAAAAATCACAATTTAATTAAATCAAATTCATATTAAAATTAAATAACACTTAACATAAAAAAAATATTTACGCTAAAACTAAATGAAAACTAGGAACATTAATAATACTTAATTTGAAAGTAATATTTGGCAATACCATTGATTAAGTATATTAAGATAATATTACTAAAATTTTCGCCGCTACGATCGAGCTATGGCTCTGCTAGTCAATTAGAATAGAGACAACATAGCACTTGCGATTGAAAGAGTGGTTTTTCTTTTCTGGCAACAAGAAATTATAAAAGTTTAATTTTTGTTGCTTTTTTCTGTAAAAAAAATGGCATTAGTGTTAGTTTTTTATTACTCTTTCTCTTTTCTTTTAAAACTCTTGCATATTCAAAAACAAAATCCTTTTTTATTTTTGCTTAAATAAATAAATCGTATTTCTTTACATCGAGTTCATTGACATACATTTTTTGATTCATAATATTTTAGAAAAAATAAGGGATTTACCAATTGTGAACTAAAATTTTTTACATGCTGAAAACTATTTCAAATATTTTTTAATTCTCAAGAGCTTTAGTATATGCTGGGCAGTTTTTTTTTTACAAAATTTTAAGCATGACTTTTTTTATATTATGAGCCAGTAATATTATATGTATATCTTCCTCTTATGATCTCCTTAAATTCATAAAACTCAAAGCAATAACTGTGTTTTAGAAACTAAGTTGTTTGCGTGGAATTTGTTTTATTAATTGCTAAATTCGTCAAGACGGCCATGAGGGAGGCCTAATCAGGGTTCACTAAATCGGTAATCGTTCCACTAGGTCTAGGTTAGCTCGAAAAAATATGACCATTTTTTTATAAAAGCATATATTTTTTCAAGTTGAGACAGAAAAACAGCATTATTGCATTCAGCGTCTTCGATTTAGCTTTTACCATCAGGTCCTGAAACTAATAAAGTAAAATAGTAACTGATTTGAGCAAAATGATAATTTATTAAATATACTATATATTATATTTAAAATTAAAATGCAATATTTAAAAATATACTTTTTACTGTTTATTTTTAAATTTATTTATAATAATAAAACTTCCTTATAGTAACAATTTGATTTTTATTTTTTATTTTAAAGAATATCGATTTCGACTTACGTCATCCTCAGTTCTTAAATTATTGTTACAATTTTTGCTTAAACTATTACTTTTATACTATTTCAACTGCTGTTTTTTATTATTATGTCATATATTTTGTTAGTTTTAGTGTTGATTTTATCATTTAAAATATTGTTATTGTTTTTATGTTTATATATTTCTATTTCTTCCAGTTTATCTAGATTTTGTCCTTTTCTTTTTTTATGTAATATGGTTAAATTTGTGTTGATATTGGTGTATTTGTGTTTTTCTATTTTCAAATGTTGGGCATATCTGGATTTTGGATCGTTTCTGTTAATTTCATTGGTGTGCTCGATAAATCTTTTTTTGAAGGACCTCCCCGTCTGGCCATATAAAATTTGCTGCAGTCGTCACAGGTAAGCTTATAAACACCTGTGTACCTTTGACGACTGCAGTAAATTTTACATAGGCCAGACGGGGAGGTCCTTCAAAAAAAGATTTATCGAGCACACCAATGAAATTAACAGAAGCGATCCAAAATCCAGATATGCCCAACATTTGAAAATAGAAAAACACAAATACACCAATATCAACACAAATTTAACCATATTACATAAAAAAGAAAAGGACAAAACACAGAACCATATGTGTCAAAAAAAACATTTTCCTAATTTTGAACGAAATTAATTTCTACAGAGAGAAAAGAATTAAAAACTACTCGATTTTCGAGTGAGAAAACTTTTAATATCTTTGAAAAAAGTACAAAAAAATGTTAATAAAAATTAGCGGGATACCCGGGATCCCGGGATGAAATCCCGGGAAAACGGGATGAAAATTTACCCCCGGGATCCCGGAAAAACGGGATCCCGGGATCCCGTTTGAGAAACCCTAGTACCAATGTGCTACTGTGACACATGTTGCAATTTTTAATACACAACACTTTCTTTTAAAAACATATAAGCATAAACACGAAATATAGGGCCTGTATAATATCTAAGATTTGCAGGAAGTGGAATTCATGAAACAGATAAAGACACTAGTCTACTACCACTGCAGTAATTAAACCGAAGGAGAAATTTGAGTTTCGTTTATTATAAATGGTTGCGTGAAACAACATCAACTTTTGCCCAATTAATATGAGGAAAAGGTACACTTAGGATGCACACCGAAATGGAATGAAGTATCCGTAAGGTTCACAACTGAGTATCAAGACTCCAGAAAAGCCATACAGAAGGAAAAAGATAATCAAAAATATGAAGAAGTTTATCGAAAACATATGGTTAATTGAAAGTTTAAGACACGCTTTGCAAATGATCGACATATGATAAAAGATTTCTATCAAAGATCCACAGCCATCAGCAATAAAAGCAAAGAACTAATCACAAATGAAGCCAGACATACAGTAAACAACTATAGATTAACAATCAAATTATCAGTGCCTGATCTTTTGATATTGCATTTTGATATAGCATCAATAATACCCCGCGCTATTTGATTTGAGGCTGAAGTTTGCGATAAGGTAAAGTGAAATCGAGACACAAAACGTCACCTTTAACAAATCTAGTCAAATTCTTAAGAATAGCTTTAAACCACTTTTAAGAAATCTAAACGACTTGATTTATTCATCATAAGCGGTAAAACTAAATTTTTAGCAACATCCGGGAAAATATCTTCCGGAACCATAGATATTAGTGACTACGCAGTAGAACAAGTACAAAAACGTTATATTTTTTATAACAACGTCAAACGACATGCACACCACATGACTCTACCGCAAACAAGCTTTATACATATCAACCAAATCCTATAATCAAACCTATCAACATTCGAGAGGAATGTCATACCAATATACATATTATGATCTATGTAAAGTTGCTTTAAGAATCAGTATAAAATCTGAATGAAACGTGAAATGAATCACAAAACATTGGAGGCTGCGATGTAATCAGATTCATTAATTTTAATCGCGTTAGAAGTTTAACCACATTAGAAATAACAACCAAAAAGTGACCCATTAACCAGCCGGTGTTCGGTGGAGAGAAAATATGGGCATCTCTGGCTTGACGACGTAACTATCAAGACGTTCACTACAAGAAAACTAAAGTCAAATAGTGTTGAAACGAGATAAATGAAAGATGATTGTACATACAATTATGTAACTTATTCCACAATTATGGTTCAAATAATAATAAACAAATAATCATTATCAAAACAAAACACAAAACTGATCGCTTTAAAATATCAAAATCAATTGCCTATAGATTACCTGCTCATTATTTACCTCGCTACCTTCTCCACATTATTTACTTATAGTGAATTCATTTCTACCTGTTCGGTACAAGTCCTAACACAGAATTAACGAAATTTGTATTCTTTTGTAAAAAAAGCAATACAAAAAAGTCCGAGCGGCAGGTATATCCGCTAGAAATAGGTAGATTTCGGGATCAGACAGTTATGTGTGCAATTAGAATCGGATTTATCAGATTACTTTATAAAAAATACTAATTAAAAACAGAAGTATTAAACTAACTTTAAAAATAAACATTATTTTATACAGTTTTTGGGCTCTAGGCACTTAACCTGTACCCCGATATGGCCAGTTGTCAAACATATTTAGGAGACTGTTTTCCGCAACATACCCAGAAAATATTTTTAGCGTAAGTGAAAAAATGCGACCGTGAAAGTGCCGCTAAATGCCGTTGTACTTCACACAGTTTATTGCAGATAGCTAAAGAATCTTTTATTGCAGATGTCTGGCTTTTTAAAAAATGATAGAAATATGTTCAAATAATTAATATTTATAAATTTTGTTTACATATTTTACCCCAAACGGCCGTTATAACGCTTTGTTTTTGACAGTTTTAAAGCTCTAGACTCTTAACCTGTACCCGGATATGGCCAGTTGTCGAACTTATCCAAGAGATTGTTTGCCGCAACACGCTCAGAAAAAATTTTTGGTCTAGACCGAAAAATGCGACCGTGAGAGTGCCGCTAAATTCCGTTATACCTCATATCGTTATATATATATAATATATATATATATATATATATATATATATATATATATATATATATATATATATATATATATATATATATATATATATATATATATATATATATATATATATATATATATATATATATATATGTATATATATATATATATATATATATATATATATATATATATATATATATATATATATATATATATATATATATATATATATATATATATATATATAATTTTTTTTTTTGTTTTTCCGTCTCCGCTTTACATATATAGTCGTTTGGCATCAACATTTTTCCGAAATTCCGAGATGACGGACATTGCAAAAGGTAGATTTTTATATGAAATCTACCTAAAAAACAAATTTGGATAATTCGGAGTTGGAACTTGTACCGAACAAGTAGAAAAGAATTCACTATTAATTTAATATAGAATTTCGTTTTTGTAAATTATTAAATTTCAAAATTTTGGTTATAAGTCGTTTGTTTTTGTTTTCGATGTTGGAAATTTGTTCCTTAGGGTGAGAGAGATGGGGTTCTTAATTTTCTCGTGAAAAAAAGAGAAAATATTGTAGATGAAGTTTATGATTTTTATATGGTATTTTATCAAAGTGTTGGTAAAATTTGAGCATAAAAAAAATAAAATGTTTTATTTCGTTTTCGCATCATAGTTTTACAATTATTCAGCCTGTTCCATCATAAAGTTGTTTTTAAACTAGTGATACTCTTTTTTTGTAATATGTTAGAAGCAACGGCAAACAATTTTTGTTGTTGTAACTCATAGTAATATTATCTTATAATACTTAATCAATGGCAATACTAATCACAAAAATCGCATTTGTATGGTTGATTTCCAACTTGTATATAGGGAAGACCAGTAAATTGTGTGCATTTTAGATGATACCATGGAATACATTCATCACAGCCTATGTTTTTTTCATCGTCATCTTCTACGTCAGAAATTAATATATTTTTACATTCTGAACACTTTATTTTTTCCACAGGAGCCACATTTTCACTGAGAGAGCCAGTGTCTAGCAACTCAGTATTCGCTATACCTTTTACAGTTTTGCCTTCTTTTTTCTTTTCTGTTGAGCTTTGTTTGCCTTTTGATTTTCTTTTAAAACCCTTTTATTATTCTGTTTCGTTTGAATGTTATTTGTACATTTAGTGTTAGTAAATTAAAATATAATGTTATTCACACATTTAGTGTTAGAAGATTATATACGTTTCATGCATTTGTCGTTCATGAAATAAAAAAATAATGTGTGTTAGTAAATTAAAACCTACTGTGTTTTGTACATTTAGTGTTAGTAAATTAAAATATAATATTATTCACACATTTAGTGGTAAAAAACTAAAAATCTACTGCATTTTGTGCAGTTAGTGTTAGTACAATTAAAAGGTACTGTTATTCCTGCATATATCGTGAGTAAAATTAAAATCTAATGTGTTTCATACATTTAGAGTCAGTAAATTAAAATCTAATGCGTTGTGATGCATTTAGCGTTCATAAAAAAATTAAAAGCTAATGTGTGTGAGTAAATTAAAATCTACTGCGTTTCAGGCAGTTAGGGATAGTAAAATTAAAATGTACTGTTATTCCTGCATTTAGCGTGAGTAAAATTGAAATCGAATGTATTTCGTACATTTAGAATTAGTAAATTAAAATAAAATCTAATGTGTATTAGTAACTTAAAATCTACTGCGCTTTATGCATTTAGTGTTAGCAAAATTAAAATGTACTGTTATTCATGCATTAGCGTTAATAAATTAAAATCGATTGCTATTTATTCATTGAGTGTTAATTTATAAACTGTTCTGTGTACCATAGCCAAGGTTTTTTGATACTAGCTTCGAGTAAGCCGTTATATTATTTATTTTCTGTGATATTACTGGTCATCCTAAGTATTTGTGACGCATCATTGGTGCACTATCTATCAATAGTCGCGGAGTTATTGCAGTGCAACATCGGTATTATTTATTTCAATTCATGCAACGTATTTTTATACAACTTTTGTCTCATAATTGTCAATTTTTTTTCAACGCATTTTGTTATTCATTATTTACATCATCATAGTCAACTTTTACGACGTATTTTGATACAACATTTACATTATCATTATCAACTTTTGCAACGTATTTTTATACCATTGTCACATCGTATTTGCCATTTATTCAACGTTTATATATACAACTTTGTACATCGTATTTTCAACGTATTCAACGTATGTGTATACAATATTGACATCATCTGTTCCACGTATTTATATACAATCGTCACATCATAGTTGCAATTCATTCAACGTTTTTATATGTAACTGTTCTTGTTCTTGTTCTCTGTTTTTATATGTAACTATCGTATTGGCCACGCATTCAACGTATGTGTATACAATATTGACATCATCTGTTCCACTTATTTATATACAATTGTCACATCATATTTGCAATTTATTCAACGTTCATATATATACAAATTTTGATATCATATTTTCCACGTATTCAACGCATTTATGTACAATATTGACATCGCATATCCACCTTATTCAACGTATTTAATAAACATCGTGTAGTCGGCTGGTTCAACATATTCATATTCTCTCATCTTCATCAACTTATATCACGTATATTTCACCGGTGGGATTATTGAAGGCTGATGGAAGGCTGAGAGATTAGGACTTGGAGGCCAGGAGGGCATAATCATGGGTGAGTGAACGTGTATTATTTAATTTTTTTTTTTTAACGTAGAAGTGTGAACGTGTGTGAAAGGGCGTGTCAGTGATTGGATGGGGGTGTGTTAGTCGTTGCGTATGTGTGTGTGAACTGGCGGTGTGGGCAGCGAGACACATTTGGGTCTGAATTGGAACTTATTCTAATCTAAATATTTTTACTCCGAGGTAATATTTTGACATATCAAATACTTTTTCTTTTATCGTATTACCTAAATTGATGCAGGCATATTTTCAGAAAAGGATCATTCTCAACTAACCTGTAATACAAAAAAAAATTAAAACAAAAAAACAAATTCTTGTCATGTTTTAGGTTTATTAACTCTATAATGCATTAACCAACCGTACACTACAGGTATTGAAATAAACCGGTTTGGACATGTTTGTTCAACTTACAAATAGACTTATAATTTTTTTTGAGTTGTAAATGTTTTTTTTTGGGAATTGCCTTTGGTTTCATAAATTTTTGATGGTGTTATTAATAAAGAAAAGGGCAATAATCCATACAGGCTTTCAATATGGCGTGTGACGTTCTCCAGTGCTCTAAGCTTCAATCTACGGTTTACCAGCAACGGCAGTGGCTTACGAGCTGTATCATATGGGTTAGATGACAGCCATACAACGAAGTAGTGAAATCTACGACTTGCGATACTTGAGGCGGGTCTTAGAGCTTAAGTGTCTTGCTTCGCCGTCTGAATGTGTGGGTGTATGTTAGCATGTGTGAAGTATGAGTGTGTGGGCGTCTGAGAGTGATTGAGGGGGTTGGACGCGCTGATCGTAGGTCTTTCGCAAAAGGGCCAGAGTCTCCGTTTTCCACTTGTAGTTTTTTTCCATTTCCGTAACTTTTTGTAAATTGCGTACATTTCTGCATTTGTGTTGAAGCAGCAGGTATTACTCTATCAAACCCACGATGGCTGAGCATTAGTCGTGACGGCATTAAATTACTCAAGGTACGCTTCCTGCTATGCCATTCTCATTGGTTCGCCAATGAGAAAGCTCTTCATTACAATATGTCTCAACACTGATCTGGTCTCTTTCTCGTGTTTACGTTGCTTTTCTGTAAACTGAATGTTAAATTTGTTTGCGCATTTCCTGTGGTTCGGGGATATCGTCGAAGGAGATCATGCAATTATTTTGTGGTTGTCGAGGATGAGTTAGGCCCTTGATGACCTTCCAAAGACCTTTACTAGTACCCAGGTTTGATTCTCTCACTAACTCTCTCCATTTGTTTCTTTTATGGTCCGTGACCAATTTGTTAATTTGCTTGTTTAGGTCCGGAATTCTGGAGTCGGCTGGATCTGCTTTACGAGTGTCATCTCTTTTATTAGAAAGCACACACGCTTCATGTGGAAAGTTTGGTTTTATTTTTTGGATTCTGCCAGCTGGTATGTAGCGAGCTGTTGCCTTATTAAAAATTTCTCTGAATTGTTTTTCCCCAGAGAGGGCGTCAAGTGGTAAAAATTGCTTACTGAATTCAATTTCGGTAAAATTTGTAAAGTTTTCCCAGTCGGCTTTGTTAAAATTAATATATGTCTTCTTTTCGGAATTTATTTGATTTATGGAACGGCTTAACGTGATTATGATCGGCACGTGGTCTATTCTCAATGCAATTTCAGTTCTCCATTCTACAACTGGCATTAATGACATACTGGCAAGGGAGATATCTGGAGAAGAGTATGAGTTGTTTGTTACCCTTGTCGGTTGTGGTTCATTGAGGACTCCAAAATTGGATCCGTCAATTTGATCTGCAGTGCTTTCACCTCGTGGATCAGTGTTTAGATGTGAGTGCCATAGATCATGGTGCGCGTTCACATTTCCGAGAATTAGACAATCTTTGGTAGAAAATAAATGTCCTATGGACGGTTCATAACCTATATCACAGCTGCTTACTGGTGATGGACCTTGCATATCACCAAGCAGGTGATCCTTGCATCACCCTTGCATCACCAAGCAGGTGATGGACCTTGTTGGTTATTGGTGGTTTCCGATAACAGAGATATATTCGTCTGCCTTTCATGCCACGGTTGTTGCACCCAAAAGAACACCAGTTCTAACAACTTTTTCTCCTTACAGGCTGGTTGGGTGTTGGTATTAGGACGACAGTGTAAATATATTGGAAAATGCTAGCTCTTGGCTGTCTGAGCCATAGCTAGACCTCATGTGTTTGTTTCTCGAACTGATGTCTACACCTAGACAGTCTATTAAAAGCCCTTTTATTAATTTTTTTATAATCATCTAGTTTTTCGGACTGGTTGATCTGTCAGTCACAGCTCTTCATTTAATTTTCTTTGGAATTGTTTTTGTCAAATAATTTTTTTGTGTTTTATTTTATTGAATGTTCTTGTAGTTTTTGTATTTTTATATATAACTTGGATGTTTTTTATCATATCTAATTTTAGGTAAATTTCATATAAAAATCTACCTATTGCAATGGGCTTCATCTCGGAATTTCGGAAAATTTTTGTGCCAAACGACTATATATGATAAGCGGAGACGAAAAAACAAAAAAAAAAAATTTATACATATGAGCAATTTCACGAAGATTCAACATCGTTTTGACTTGACCCCTTTTAATTTTGATTATTTTTTGTTTATAGATAGTCTTTCATAAATAAAAAATACAAGTTCTCTTAGAATTTTTTTTTTCGACCAGGGGTCTTCACAGGGTGCCCCTCAATTTTTTGCTATTTTGTGATGTGAGTGCGTTTTGACGAGCGATTGTAGAAAAACTACTCAATCGATTTTCATAAATGATATGTCGTTGAATAGGTATTAGAACAAAGTTTTTAAAAATGTACACTGTTAGTTTTTTGAAATATTTTTTAACGGTGTAACATTAGAAAAAAACGGTGTTATTGAAGAAAAGATGGCGCAACACCCTTTTTTTTTTTTAAACTCAATTGAAGCTTATTTTATATCTAACAACTTGTGAAAGTTTAGTACTAGCGATATTTTTTGTTTTAAAGATAAAATTCGTTGTGCATATGACTGTCGGGAATCAGTTTTTTTTGTTCTGAAGGAAAACTATAAAAATGGCGTTATAAACTAAGAGATTTTTTTTTTATGTTAAATATCAAATATTTTATTATTAAATGAACTTTTCAAAATATTATAAAAATTATATATGTAGTACAATAAATCAAATAAATACAATTGTTAAAAATGATTTACTTATTTTACAAACAGAAGTTTCTTTTGAATAGGAAAACTCTTCTGCAATTATTTTCTTTGTATTAGATGGCATAAAAAAATGAAATGTTTATTTATCACTTTTAGTAATCACTTGTCACTCTTATAAAAAATTTGACAGTCTCGACTGCAAACAAAAAAGCCGTATAAATAACTAAATCTATTTAGGAACTTTTGACTGGAGAAGCATTATGTTCGTATTATGTTATTATGGAATCATATAGTAAAAGATTGTATTTTAACATTAAATTACAAATATTTTATTATTGAATAAACTTTTTAAAATACCATACAAATAATATATGTAGGTTAAAGAAAATAAATATAGTTATTAAAAATTATTAACTTATTTTACATTCAAAAGTTTCTTTTGAGTTGGAAAACATTTTTGCAATTATTGTCTTAGTATTTAATGGTACAAAAGAATGAAATTTTTGAGTAGATTCTTGTAGATTCCTTATAGTAATCGCATTTTTATATCGATTTTGTAATTTTTCTTTTGTTAATTGATATTCATTTTTATCGGCGTATCCAAAGTTCATGGTAGATTCCCATTTTAAAGCCCATTCGAAAAGTTTTTTTGGTGTATCAATAAAATCTCTGCTCCCCATACTGTAACGGTGTGCAGCACGCTTCAGTGTACCAACAATCCCATCGCAAGGTCCCTTGCTATGGCTGGTAGCATGAAAATGCCATTCTGCATCAACTTTAAAGTCTTTTTTATGATGGCATAAGTTAATTAGGTTATGTTTATTTTTGTATTGAGAAGGTGCCCCGTCGGTGTTATAAATTCCATGCGTATGTCTTCCATTGTAATTGTATTCATTCCACAACTAGTGAATTGCGTTCTGATGAATATCAATAAGTTTTGTAATGAAAAGATGGACTGTAGTACTGTTGTGATCGTTTATATCCGAAATGAGTATAAAACTTCGGTGCTGTATATATTCACTTGCAGCACTTTTAAAATAAATGACAAATGGATGAATAGTAGCTTGTGAATTATTATAATGATAACCTTGAACCGAATCCTGAATTATGAAGAAGTAGTTTTCAGAAAAATCCCCTTGAACAAAGCACTCTCCTGGTTCTAATTTTTTTTCTTTCCTCAATGAATGTAGATTGCTGTTTTGCTATAAAGTTGTGTGGTATCAAAATTTGTAAACGGTAAACAAATTTTTTCATAAATTTTCTACAGTTTCTATTAAAGTATCCAAATTGAATCGATCAGTGGTAATCCATTGTTGATATTTGACTTGAAGGATTCCTTTAACGTCAAAATCATTTAGTAATCTTTCTTTCAGTTGTGAAGTTTTTTGGAACATTCATTGCACTTCAAAGTATGACAATCTTCTGTTAATTCTCCACATGAAACAAAGTCAATTAATGTTTTATAATTCTGCAAAGCAGCATCAGTAATCCAAGACATCTTAGAGTGTTGAATCTTTAGTTTCATATTTTGATGTATGGTACACACGCACACATTATGAACTCCTTGGGATAATTTTATGCATTCTTGTGGTCGAAGGGACGTGAATTTAGTAAATCCTATTTTCACAACGGAAAACTTATTTTTAAACTCCAATAAGCTTCATTGATTGTACATAGCAATAAGCGCTTTTGTGGATTTATGCTGAAATTGCTCATATTTTCATTACTGTACATATATAACTTTTATAATATTTTAAAAAGTTCATTTAATAATAAAATATTTGATATTTAACATAAAAAAAAATCTCTTAGTTTATAACGCCATTTTTATTATTTTCCTTCAGAACAAAAAAAACTGATTCCCGACAGTCATATGTACAACGAATTTTATCTTTAAAACAAAAAATATCGCTAGTACTAAACTTTCACAAGTTGTTAGATATAAAATAAGCTTCAATTGAGTTTAAAAAAAAAAAGGGTGTTGCACCATCTTTTTTTCAATTACACCGTTTTTTTCTAATGTTACACCGTTAAAAAATATTTCAAAAAACTAACAGTGTACATTTTTAAAAACTTTGTTCTAATACCTATTCAACGACATATCATTTATCTACAATCGCTCTTCAAAAAGCACTCACATCACAAAATAGCAAAAAATTGAGGGGCACCCTGTGAAGACCCCTGTGTTTAGATGTGAGTGCCATAGATCATGGTGCGCGTTCACATTTCCGAGAATTAGACAATCTTTGGTAGAAAATAAATGTCCTATGGACGGTTCATAACCTATATCACAGCTGCTTACTGGTGATGGACCTTGCATATCACCAAGCAGGTGATCCTTGCATCACCCTTGCATCACCAAGCAGGTGATGGACCTTGTTGGTTATTGGTGGTTTCCGATAACAGAGATATATTCGTCTGTCTTTCATGCCACGGTTGTTGCACCCAAAAGAACACCAGTTCTAACAACTTTTTCTCCTTACAGGCTGGTTGGGTGTTGGTATTAGGACGACAGTGTAAATATATTGGAAAATGCTAGCTCTTGGCTGTCTGAGCCATAGCTAGACCTCATGTGTTTGTTTCTCGAACTGATGTCTACACCTAGACAGTCTATTAAAAGCCCTTTTATTAATTTTTTTATAATCATCTAGTTTTTCGGACTGGTTGATCTGTCAGTCACAGCTCTTCCTTTAATTTTCTTTGGAATTGTTTTTGTCAAATAATTTTTTTGTGTTTTATTTTATTGAATGTTCTTGTAGTTTTTGTATTTTTATATATAACTTGGATGTTTTTTATCATATCTAATTTTAGGTAAATTTCATATAAAAATCTACCTATTGCAATGGGCTTCATCTCGGAATTTCGGAAAATTTTTGTGCCAAACGACTATATATGATAAGCGGAGACGAAAAAACAAAAAAAAAATTCATACATATGAGCAATTTCACGAAGATTCAACATCGTTTTGACTTGACCCCTTTTAATTTTGATTATTTTTTGTTTATAGATAGTCTTTCATAAATAAAAAATACAAGTTCTCTTAGAATTTTTTTTTTCGACCAGGGGTCTTCACAGGGTGCCCCTCAATTTTTTGCTATTTTGTGATTTGAGTGCGTTTTGACGAGCGATTGTAGAAAAACTACTCAATCGATTTTCATAAATGATATGTCGTTGAATAGGTATTAGAACAAAGTTTTTAAAAATGTACACTGTTAGTTTTTTGAAATATTTTTTAACGGTGTAACATTAGAAAAAAACGGTGTTATTGAAGAAAAGATGGCGCAACACCCTTTTTTTTTTTAAACTCAATTGAAGCTTATTTTATATCTAACAACTTGTGAAAGTTTAGTACTAGCGATATTTTTTGTTTTAAAGATAAAATTCGTTGTGCATATGACTGTCGGGAATCAGTTTTTTTTGTTCTGAAGGAAAACTATAAAAATGGCGTTATAAACTAAGAGATTTTTTTTTTATGTTAAATATCAAATATTTTATTATTAAATGAACTTTTTAAAATATTATAAAAATTATATATGTAGTACAATAAATCAAATAAATACAATTGTTAAAAATGATTTACTTATTTTACAAACAGAAGTTTCTTTTGAATAGGAAAACTCTTCTGCAATTATTTTCTTTGTATTAGATGGCATAAAAAAATGAAATGTTTATTTATCACTTTTAGTAATCACTTGTCACTCTTATAAAAAATAATTTGACAGTCTCGACTGCAAACAAAAAAGCCGTATAAATAACTAAATCTATTTAGGAACTTTTGACTGGAGAAGCATTATGTTCGTATTATGTTATTATGGAATCATATAGTAAAAGATTGTATTTTAACATTAAATTACAAATATTTTATTATTGAATAAACTTTTTAAAATACCATACAAATAATATATGTAGGTTAAAGAAAATAAATATAGTTATTAAAAATTATTAACTTATTTTACATTCAAAAGTTTCTTTTGAGTTGGTAAACATTTTTGCAATTATCGTCTTAGTATTTAATGGTACAAAAGAATGAAATTTTTGAGTAGATTTTTAGTGTACTAGATCCAATAGTTAAGTGCTCCAAACGAAGTTAGCTGCTAGAGGCGTTGGTACTTAATGGAGTTGAAGGATATGATGAATACAGTTGATATTAGATTATGATTTTGATGAATCAGATGCGTTGATAAATCTTACACATAACCTAACTCAATTATTTTTATTGTGTGTACGTAGTTTCTCTAACCGTTGATTAGGTTTAAATTTGTAATGAAATATTTACTCGGTATTTACTATTTTTAAACCTTCTTTAACGACAACGAATATTTAGTAATAAATTTTGTTTTGATATATCGACACCGTAGATATAATATATATTCAATAGTTTTACGCTGTTGTTTAGTTGCTTTCAGAAATTTTCACATAAACTTTTATTCCAATGGGCGGCATCAGCACATAATTTTTCGATATATAATTAAAAGTGTTCCACTCACAAATCTCTACATTCTTACTCAAGAAAACTTTGCAATTAATTATAAAAGCTAAACGATTTATTTCAATTATATGTTCTTAAATTGTATTATTTAATTAAATTGAAATTTAACAAAAAAATGGCGTGTTAAAGTGCAAACAGAAGGAATGACAGAATTGTTCTACTTTATATTTATATGAACAGACTTTTTTATTTTAACCCAATAAAGTTTCTGTTTGTGCAACCTGTCTCATACCTTTCAGCCGGGATTGTTTCCGATGTATATTGTCGTTATTTTTATGTGTTTATAGAATTACATTATTGAAATTTATCGCCACAAACACTCCCCCCCCTAGTATCATCGAAGATGAGACGATATTGAAATTATTGTGCTACTGCACGAAGGAAGCGAGTAGGGGTACGAGTGGTTCTGCCTGCTCGCGTAATTGTAGATGCAGGATGGAATATCTGTTGTTGAGGAATGGGGTCAAATCTAACCCTTTTAGTTGATACAACTGTCTTAGCGTCGCGTTTTTTCGTTTCTGCGGAGGTAGAAGGAGAAGACTGGAATGTGTCCGAAGGAGTAGAATGGACAATATCTGTAGAAGACGAAGTTTCGTCTGCGCGACTGAGATCAGTTCTCAAAGTAGGTGAGTTTTGAGTTACATCATCTTCAGATTGTTCCCTAAAGCAAGGTTTTAATCTGTCGATTGAAACTCGAATGTGTTGACCTTTACGGTCAATAACGAAATTTTTATCATCGCGACTGATGACTTTGAAGGGACCTTCGTATGGCGGTTGTAATGATTTACGTACTAAGTCCGTACGTAAGAAGACATGCGAACAAGACTGGAGATTTTTGGAGATGAAAACTTTGGGAGAAGTGTGTCTTGACGCAATGGCGGGACGAAGGTGATCAAAATGTTGTTTCAATTGTGAAACAAAATCAGATTGAGGAGTGGAGTTAGAATTTTGGCTAAAAAATTCTCCAGGAAGACGTATGTTAGTACCGTATACGAGCTCAGCCGATGAAGATTGGAAATCTTCACGGAAAGTGGTTCGTAAACCAAGTAATATTGAGGGTAATATTCGTGTCCAGTCAGTTCTGTCGTAGGCCATTATCGCAGATTTTAGAGTTCGGTGCCAACGTTCGATCAGACCGTTACATTTCGGATTGTAACTTGTAGTGCGTTTACGTTCGAAACCGACAAGTTTTGACAACTCGTTGAAGAGATTGGATTCAAATTGGGAGCCCTGATCAGTGACAATTACTGAAGGTACTCCGAAGCGAGAAATCCAATTTGAGTAGAGAGCTGATGCTACTGTTTCAGCTGTGATATCCGAGATAGGAATGGCTTCAGGCCAGCGAGTATATCTGTCAATAATTGTGACACAATAGCGTTTGTCCTCAGAGGTAGGAAGTGGACCAATAATGTCCATATGAATCTCGGAAAATCTCTGAGAAGTTTGAGGATAATTACCTAATGGAGATTGAGTGTGGCGAGAAACTTTTGCCTTTTGGCAAGCCAGGCAGTTCTGAGCCATTTGTCGTACATCCTTTTTAATTGATGGCCAAATGACTTTTTCTGCAAGTAGTTTGGCAGAACTGTGGACTCCTGGGTGAGATAAATTGTGGAGACTATCGAAAACAGATTGACGAAATTGCTTTGGAATAAAGGGGCGTGGATTACCAGTAGAGGTATCACATAAAATGGTTTTGGCACTAGAATTGCCAAACGATACTGGAAAGGATCGGAATTGAAGTGTGGGACTAGTGTCCACCAATTCCTTTAGTCCGTCATCGTTGAACTGAGCGTCAGCAATTTCGTCATAGTTAATGTTTTCTGGAATTGATATTTGCTCGACACGAGAAAGTGTGTCGGCGACTACATTATCGATTCCAGAAATGTGGCGAATATCAGTCGTGAATTGACTGATAAAATCTAAATGGCGGAATTGGCGAGGACTAGCTTTGGCAGGGTTCTGCGACAAAGCGTAGACAAGTGGCTTATGATCGGTGAAGAGAGTGAAGATTCTACCTTCAAGGAGATACCGAAAATGTTTAATTGCAGAGTAAGCTGCAAGGAGTTCACGATCATAAGCACTGTATTTCTGTTGCGTTTCATTGAGTCGCACAGAGAAGAAACTAAGAGGTGTCCAACAATCGTCAATTTTTTGTTGAACAACGGCGCCAAGTGCCTTGTCGGAAGCGTCGACCATAACGGCAAGTTGAGCAGAGTGTGAGGGGTGAGAAAGAGTTGTTGCCTCACTGAGTTGCTGCTTGCATAAGTCGAAGGCTTGAATGGCGTCTTCGGACCACTGAATGACACGTTTGTCATTCTTTTTGGAACCTTTAAGGAAATCGTTAAGAATGGCTTGATTGCCACCAGCGTGAGGAATGAATCGGCGGTAGAAATTTATCATTCCAAGAAAACGGCGGAGCTGCATAACAGTTGCAGGTCGTTCGTAACGCGTAATAGCATCGACACGTTCAGCAGTTGGTTTGATTCCTGTTGAATCAATGGAATGTCCAAGAAAGTCAACGTTGGTTTTAGCAAAGTTGCATTTATCAACGTTGATAATGAGACCTGCGTCAGAAAGACGCTCGAAAACAGTCCTGAGATGTTGGAGGTGTTCCTCAAAGGTTTCAGAAGCAATAAGGAGGTCATCTATGTAGATGAAAACAAATTTAAGGTCTCGGAGAAGGGAGTGCATAAACCGTTGGAAAGATTGCGCAGCGTTTCGCAATCCAAAAGTCATTCGAACGAATTCGAAAAGTCCGAACGGAGTTGAAATTGCAGTTTTTGCAATATCACGCTCATCAATGGGAATTTGATGATATGCGCGGACGAGGTCGATAGTGGAAAAAATTTTGCATCCATGTAGTTGATGCGAAAAATCCTGAATGTGTGGAATAGGATATTTATCAGGAGTAGAGACATTGTTTAGAGCACGGTAGTCACCGCAAGGTCTCCACTCGCCGTTCTTCTTTTTAACGAGATGGAGAGGAGAAGCCCAAGGACTGTTAGAAGGTCGGCAAATTCCTTGGGATAGCATAATGTCAAATTCCGTCTTTGCGATGGCCAGTTTGTCAGGAGCAAGTCGACGATATCTACATGAAATGGGAGGACCATGTGTTTCAATAACGTGAGTTACGTTATGTTTCACTGGTTTGGTAAGATCATTTTTGGACGTTAAGTCCTTGAAATTTTTGAGAATATCGATAATTTCGATATTAACAGAATCGTTGATAAGCGTAAGAGAAGGTGCAGGAAAAGTGGAGATTTTAGCCAATGTGAATAAGGAGGTTAGTGGATCGACAAGACGTCGGTTTTTAATGTCCACTAAAAGGCCATATTTATTAAGAAAATCAGCTCCGAGAATAGGTATGGTAACATCGGCGACCACAAAGGTCTGACAGAACGCTCGTCTGAGACCAATGTTTAAATTGAGAGTTCGTGTACCATATGTGCTAACCTTAGTTGCGTTAGCGGCGTAAAGGAAGAAGTCTGATTTTCTGTGAAGTTTTTCCTCCACAGTGGCGGGAATAACCGATACTTCGGCACCTGTATCAACAAGGAAATGCTTTCGAGAAGAAATATCGTGGACCAGAAGACGGAGTTGAGAGTGACTGTCATCACACGCCGTCACATGTGAAGAGTCTAATCGTTTTTTGAAGAAGTAGAGGCAGAGGAGTCAGAGTGATTTGGGAAATATTTACACTCTGAGTCGCATTTTCGCGCTCTTTCTTTGAAAGTGTGATGGTAGTAGCAAATACCATCAAACAATTCAGTTCGCGACCTGGACCGAGGTCGCATGGGAGAGCGATAATTTCGATTGAAATTTTTGGAGCGATTACCGTTTCGATCCTTAGATCTACTTCGGTATTGGTGAGGAGGTTGGTAGAAATTTTGCCTTTGAATGGCATTGAGGAGTTGCACGTTTTGTGCCTCCAGTTTTTTGAATTTTTCCTCAAGTGACATGATTTCACTTGAGGAAGAAGAAGGAAGAGAAGAAGCGGCAGGGTTAGATACCGCATGGAGCTGAGATCCCCTTAGGGACGCAAGAACATTGTCTGCTATCTCGGCAGTTTCTTGCAAACTGGTTTTGAGAACCGAGATAGTAGCGCGAACTGTGGGTGGAAGTTTTTCCTCCCAAAGGACTTTTAGAGTTTCGTCAGAAAAAGTGTTTCGGGATTCAGCAGTCATATCCCGTAAGAGCTGTGAGGGCTTTAGATCCCCAAGGTCCATACCGCGTAGTACTTTGTGAATGCGGTCTGAAGTGCTGCTGGATAGGCGGGCTAAGAGAGCCTCTTTAAGCCTATCATAAGGAAAATCTCGGTCGGGCTGTACCAAGATGTCACCGACTAATTTCGCCAGTGTGGGAGTAATGGTACTAAGTAGATGGCCATACTTAGTATGTTGGGACTTAATGTTTCCCAACAAGAACTGCCCTTCTAAGGTGATGAACCACAGGTCTGGTGTTTCAGACCAGAAAGGAGGAATTTTTATTGCTACATGGGCAATTTGTGGCATTGTTGCCGAAGAAGATGTAGCTGGAGATGGAGACGGAGTGGAAGTTGGAGGTGGTGGAGGATTTGGAGTAGGACCTCCAAGATTTAGTCGTGCCAAAGCGGCATCGATCCGCTGAGCGACCAGTGCCTCAAGCTGGTCTTCGGTGTACGTGAATGTTTGAGACCCGGAAGATGCAGCAGTTTCCTCAGGTTCTGGTGGACCTGCTGAAACTGCTGGGAACGCGAATGTGTGGCGGGAGAGCCTAGTTAGGACGGCAACTAGGTAGAATAGTGTTGCGGCGACAAACACTTCCAATGCATGTCGTTGTGCGAAGATAAAGGCGCACAACCCGACAAACAAAGTAACAATTACAATTAAAATTTCTTTAATTGTATGCATTGTGTATAAATTTATATATTTAAAATATGTGAAAGCAAATAAAAAATAAAAAAAATTGTATCTAATATGGTAAATAACACAAATCCCGGCCGAAAAATACAAAAAAAGGTTACCTGATTTTTTTTTTTAAAATAGTGCGAATCCAGATGTCGGTGGTCACCAGCTTTAGTGTACTAGATCCAATAGTTAAGTGCTCCAAACGAAGTTAGCTGCTAGAGGCGTTGGTACTTAATGGAGTTGAAGGATATGATGAATACAGTTGATATTAGATTATGATTTTGATGAATCAGATGCGTTGATAAATCTTACACATAACCTAACTCAATTATTTTTATTGTGTGTACGTAGTTTCTCTAACCGTTGATTAGGTTTAAATTTGTAATGAAATATTTACTCGGTATTTACTATTTTTAAACCTTCTTTAACGACAACGAATATTTAGTAATAAATTTTGTTTTGATATATCGACACCGTAGATATAATATATATTCAGTAGTTTTACGCTGTTGTTTAGTTGCTTTCAGAAATTTTCACATAAACTTTTATTCCAATGGGCGGCATCAGCACATAATTTTTCGATATATAATTAAAAGTGTTCCACTCACAAATCTCTACATTCTTACTCAAGAAAACTTTGCAATTAATTATAAAAGCTAAACGATTTATTTCAATTATATGTTCTTAAATTGTATTATTTAATTAAATTGAAATTTAACAAAAAAATGGCGTGTTAAAGTGCAAACAGAAGGAATGACAGAATTGTTCTACTTTATATTTATATGAACAGACTTTTTTATTTTAACCCAATAAAGTTTCTGTTTGTGCAACCTGTCTCATACCTTTCAGCCGGGATTGTTTCCGATGTATATTGTCGTTATTTTTATGTGTTTATAGAATTACATTATTGAAATTTATCGCCACAGATTCTTGTAGATTACTTATAGTAATCGCATTTTTATATCGATTTTGTAATTTTTCTTTTGTTAATTGATATTCATTTTTATCGGCGTATCCAAAGTTCAAGGTAGATTCCCATTTTAAAGCCCATTCGAAAAGTTTTTTTGGTGTATCAATAAAATCTCTGCTCCCCATACTGTAACGGTGTGCAGCACGCTTCAGTGTACCAACAATCCCATCGCAAGGTCCCTTGCTATGGCTGGTAGCATGAAAATGCCATTCTGCATCAACTTTAAAGTCTTTTTTATGATGGCATAAGTTAATTAGGTTATGTTTATTTTTGTATTGAGAAGGTGCCCCGTCGGTGTTATAAATTCCATGCGTATGTCTTCCATTGTAATTGTATTCATTCCACAACTAGTTGTAACGATCGCAATAATCGCAAAACAATAATAAAACCAAATTCCTCTTTGTTTTCAATTCAATAGAAATGTATTTCATTAGTTTCCGTTCATTTTGACATTAATAATAATTTTAAAATTTTCTAAAACTTAACTGCTAGTTGAATTGTGAATATACTATAAAAAGCAAACGAACGTACTCAATTTTATTTCCAATTCTAACGAACAGATGTCGTTGTCGTTATTAATCTTTGCTGAATTTTCAATATTACCCGATTTGTTTTGACATCATGAGATGTAAAAAAGCAAAAAACACATTTTTCCAATTTTGAAAGTTCATTCCATTTTGTGCTTCAACCAAATAATTTTCAGAGTTGATTTTAGAAAAAAATAATGTAAAGGCATTCTGTGTTAAGTTCTCAAGAAAACGTTTTCGTTTTTCTTTTTTTTTTGGAAAAACTAGATCATTTCATTTTTTCTAAATTTTTGTAAAAGCAAAATGTACAAAAAAACATGTAAGCATTTTTGTAGAAAGTATTTCGATTTTTGTACGGATAATGCTGTAAAGAAATAGAGAAGAACCAAATATACATATATTAAATAAAAATTTTTTAATTTCTTCCTTATGAATAAATTCCAAGTGATAAAGCTAAAAGGAAATAATTAAGTGTTTGCAGATTGTGATGGTGAAAGCATGTTTCGTTCCCCGACAGTAAAACTTTATTTTGCAACGGGAAGCAACATTGGATAAGTTAAGGCAGTCTGTTAGAGCAATTGTATAAGGATAAGTTCACCAAAGTAATATTATCGCTAAAGAAACAGGAAACACTCAAAATTATTAAATATATCATCATTGACGTATTTCGGCATGGTGCAGAAATAAATTTGGATAATTCATTTGACACGTAGGATAAATTTGATGAGGCAAAGGGAGAGATTTGGATAGAAATTCATAGTTTTGATAGTGCTGGCATTGAATTCAAATCTAGTGGGTGTACACCTAAATTCAAGGAATGTTTTAAAGGCATCTGGTCATCAGAAGACATCAGCAACAGATCCAAGCAAGTTATCTCAATTTATTTTATCTTATTAAATATTAATGTTGAATTTGTTGATTTTTCTCTTTGTGTTCCGTACAAAATGTTAGATTAATTTTAGGGAAGTTAAGAGATGCCCAAGATTTGGACTCGTGTGGGTGCAAACGAGTATATTCCGTAGGTTAGATATTTTCTTTTTATATTTAAGTGAACTGTTAGTTTAAAAGTCCAATCCGATTCACGAAGTGAATTACTTACAAACGTGGCTCCGTATCAGGGCCTAATTACAACACGTGGGCCGAAACAAAAACCTGGCTTTTGTTAATGATAACCGAGATTACGGTTAATGTTTTTTTGATATAACGGTTAGTTATGAGTCATATTTTTGGCGCAATTTTAATTATATATTCTTAGCGCGATTTTTGAAAACCAGTTTTGGTTTGTGTGGTCAAAATTTTCTGGAAAAACCAGTTTAGTTTTGTTTTGGTTGAAAAGAATATTTTTTTTTGATAATATTTTTTGTTGGGAGAACCAGCGTGGTTTTTTTATATGTATACCTTTTTTGTGTATATATAGATTATATATATACAGGGAAAAATATTTGTAAGTAGATATAGATATTTGGTTTTTGAGTTTTTCAAAATGTACAACTCAATCAGGAGGTTTCAGGGGGGGATAAGTAGGAGTCGACCAGGGGGGTGTGAGCCGTGGATGAATGAGGTGAATGAGAGAGCGAATGTGGAGAGAAAGGAGAGAATGGTTGAGGCGAGGAATGTGGTGGATGAAATAATAAATGTGGTTTTGAATGAGGTGAAAAATGGGATATATTTGGAAATTATGGATGATATTTATGGAGAACGGTATGATAAGTTATTGGATGATCTGATTCGTGAAATAGTGAATGAGGAGTTGAATGGGGTGAATGAGGAAGCAGATGAGATGGATGAAGTGACTGAGGAAGTGAATGTGGGCTGGCGTGAGAGAAGGAGGATAAATAGAAATAGGAGCTCTCACCTGAAGAGGAAGGAGAGGAGAAGAAGGGAGAAGGAGAGTCGCTTGGTCGTGGAGCTGGGAGCTTCCTCGACCAAGAGTACTCAAATAGAGGAGCTGGTTGAGGTGGTTCCCATCTCACCGACCATGCGACAGGTAGAGGAGTGGTCTGGTCCACAGGAGGCCCCTGTTCCTCATTGTATAATTAATTAAAATTAAATATTTTTGCTTGTTTGAAAAAAAAACCGTTTTGGGACAGCAATTTTTTTTTGGAGATTGTTTTTTTGTGCTGTCATTTGAATTTGTTTTTGTACATATTGTACATATTTGTAAATATTTTTGTAAATAAATTTTTTTTTGTATATAGTTCATATATCTTTTTTGGAATAATATTGTACATATTTTCATTGTACATATTTTTTTGATGGAATAATATTGTACATATTTTCATTGTACATATTTTTGTATATAATCGTGTACATATTTTGGAATGACATTGTACATATTTTGTAAATATTTTTTGGTACTGTCAATGTACAGGGTTGTACATAGTTGTAAATAGGTTATTGTATACAAATACAAGTACAATGGTTCGTTGAATTCGCTCATTGAACATGATATGGGTGTGTGCAGGATATATTTTTTGTATTTTCAATTTTTTATTGGTGATTAATTTTTTTTTGAATTTCTTTTGGAAAACCAATTATTGGTGTTTTTATATATATATGGTATTGTATAAGGTTATAATTAATATCTTTCTCAGCGGTAGGCCTAACAAGCCATCCATGGGGCTTATCCCCTTAACATTGATGTCGTTCTTAGATCGCCTATGGCCATCGGGGTTATGCGATCGAAGAACATTGGTTTCTTCTCTTCATTCGGCGAGGAAGTCCTCAGGGACGAGGAGTGGTGTTGCTGTGTTTGTACTTAGGTGCAAACCAGTAGTACCATTCTTTGCTCAGAGGCTTCTTCGGTGTAATGAAGAGAAGAACCAATTGTACTTTGCTTTCAGGATCAGAGGCTTCACCTCATACAAATTCAAAAACTTTTCCACTTTTCCATTTAGCTTTTCAATAGATCAGTTTTTCATAGAGTTTAGGATTTGAAGTCTGGTGCTCGGGAGCGTTCTTCAACTTTCGCATTAGGTTTAGTTGTAATTTATTTTTAGGTTAAACAAGCACAACTGGGTCAGTAGAAATGGACCTAGTGTCTAATCGTGACAGTTGTGATTGTTTTATTAGGTTGGGGAGAATCTGTTCTGTAGAATCTGGTCGTTAGGGGCTTTTCTAGTCAGTTCTCACATGCATGGTTGGAGTGGGCTCGCGAACGCGATATTTTAAATTTAAACAATATGGATATTGTAGCCATACTTACTTTTTAAATTGTCTCCAGACGAATCTTGATTTTGGGAATCTCTTATATTATTAAATAAAAATAAAATAAATCAAACAAATTTTTCAAAAAACTAAATAAATAATTTTTATTAAATAAATAATTTTTTTTAATTTAAGTTAATTTTAGGTAGCTAAATAAAATAAATTTTGATAATTACACAATACATCAAGATATAAATAAATATTTTTTATTTTTTTTAAAAAAAAATAAATCAATATTTCAAAGTTAGGACGGTGCATCCAATAAATAAACATTCTTCTAAATATTTTTTATTTTTCAATTTTTTTTTAAAAATAAATAAATATTCTTAGGGGTGCTATCGTCAATAACTAATTTTAGGTACATATATATATTTCAGTATATCTGAAATTAAATAAATAAATTATATTTTTACACATACAATATTTTAGGAACTTTTGTAAAAGATTCAGTAAAGATTAGCGGCGACAGCGGTTTTTTTTTGTTCTTGTACAGGTTTGTTTTTACAAAATCTTTTTTTTTGGGGCGTTCGTTGTTTTTTTTCGTTTTGCGTTTTTCGTTTTCACTTTTACAGCGTACTAGCTACATTTTTTAGTTGAAATTGGTTTCGTTATTGTCATTGACGTGTTTTGCGAATTCGGGACTTTACAAATTTTACCATCAAAATGTCAAGCCAACTAGACGTTGACCATCCGTTCTATGGTCTGGAACCCACCGAGCTGCAAGTCGAATGTTTGGTTCGGGGTGTGGATTTTAGAGGGGTCAATTGGGCAGAGGAGCTGCGAAACCACGTAAATCATGGTGCAGTTCCAGTGATGGTATCTCATGCGAGAGACTTGGTAGCTGAGTCTCAAACGGTGGTGCAGGCAGCACAAGTTGTTTTAGATCAGGTACGTCGACTTCAACCACCGGTTAATCAGACCTTCTTAGATGGTTTGGCGAATCGAGTGTTGCATTATACAGGTAGGATGAATAGGTTGGGTCCTCGCAATGACTTGCAAGAAGCCCGTACCTACGCTATCTCGCAATTGTCACGCGCTTGGGATATAATAGGATCACTGTCAACACGTCCAATTATACAGAATAAACCAGGAGTATCATCTGCTCCATCTGCATCACCTGCTTTTCGACCAGGTGAGAGATCCACACCGATCCCAGTACAGCCAATAACTGAGACAATAAATAGTCTGAATCGTACAGACCATCAACAACAGAGACGGTCGGATCAATTACCACCGGCTTATTTTCAGCAATCAGGTTTGAGAGCAGAGGACCTTGCAATACCACTATTGGGTCCATCTTTCCAAGCTGAACACATACACAACAATCCAGCATTGGTACAACACCAATCATTAAATAATCCACAAGCTCCACTAACAGCACCACCACCATACAACCAACCTCCTCAGGTATGGCGTGACGCGGCTCCAGCGTTAGCACCAGTGGAGTACCGAGGGATTCGTGGGAACAATTTGAGTCGTTATGACTCAAATTGGGTTCCAACCTGCACAGGAGATGGTCACTCTCCTGATGTTCATGAGTTCGTTCACAGAGTTGAGGCGGCTGCCAGGAGGGACCGCGTGAATTGGGACGACCTTAGGTCTATCGTTCCACGGTATCTCAAGGGGGCTGCCGACAGATACTATTTGAACTTAACTCATGAATATGAGGTGGTGACCTATCCAGTGCTAAGGGAGGGACTCCTACAAACCTTCGGTACGCTCACTGATGATAAGGCGATCTTGCGCGTTCTTCTGAACCGCAAACAAAAGTCAAAGGAGAGCGTATACGAATATCTGGTGGAGATTGGTTCGTTAAACCGTCGCTTAGCACGTCCATTTGCTGACCGAGAAATGCTAGAGATTGCTCGGGAGGGACTGAGTGTGGAGCTCAAAAATGCTACACTTGCAGCAACAATACATTCTATTGATGAACTTCGGACTTTGTGTCAGAAGTTTGAACGTTTGTGGTCCACACCAGTTCCAACCAGAACATCAAATTTAAGAATTAGCGAGGTACAACAAATGGATGATTATGAGGTGGATGCTGAACCAGAACAACATGGATATATTGATGCGGTGGATTCAACACAGAGACGGATATTGCAGCGACCTAGCATAACATTTGACAACAGTCAACCTGGTCCATCAATATCCAGACAACCAATAGTATGTTTCAGATGTGGAGTAAATGGTCATCGAGCTCCTGATTGCTCTAAGAATCGGATAAAATTGCACTGCTGGAAATGTAACAAGCCGGACGTTATATATGCAAATTGTTCATATTGTCACCCGTCGGTAAACTACCGTCCGAGAGTACATGCTTCGGGGATGGTACCCTCGGTTCAACATCCAATGAGCCCGAAGAAAACGACGAGAGATGTAGCAACGCAGGACGATCGATCACCACTCAGGAAACCCGAATAAAATCACCTAGTACATTTAATTTCCCATCATTACATCACACATATTTTAGACGTCTTGAACGCAACATTAGATATTGGAGGATGAGGAAATTATTTCGCAAAGCTTGTGTTTCATCTATCCTTTCAGAAACAAAGGATCCTCGGCCGCGATTGACAATTAGAATTTTGGACAAAAATATTTCAGGATTATTGGATAGTGGAGCGTCAATCACTATACTTGGAAGAAATTCCTTGGATTTATTGGAATCATCAGGTACAACTTACCGTAAGTACACTTCGTGTATTCGTACGGCAGATGGTACTGCAAATAAAATTTTGGGTTACATAGAAATTCCAATAACAGTGAATGGCTCCACTAAACCAATGCGGTTCCATATTGTCCCTGGATTACGAGAAGAGCTCTACCTGGGCATAGATTTCTGGGAGAAATTCGGTATTGTTCCTTCTTTTGTTAGTGAACTGACTCGCACAGAGCTACAAACTTTTAATACACATAACCTCACCACTGATCAGCAACATGAACTGGATATGATCAAGGATTCTTTCCCGTCATTTGAAGTGTCTGGGCTCGGAAAGACTTCTTTGGTTGAACATGTCATCGATGTTGGTGATAGTGCACCTGTTAAACAGAGACACTATCCCACATCGCCGGCTGTTCAACTAAAGGTCTATGCCGAACTTGACCGAATGCTTCAAATGGGCGTGATCGAAGAGTCTAACAGTTCTTGGTGCTCGCCAGTGGTTTTGGTACAAAAATAATCTGGTAAAAACAGATTATGTATTGATAGCCGTCGTGTCAATTCACTAACGAAAAAGGACGCTTACCCACTTCCCTTGATTGATGGCTTACTAGGTCGTCTAAATAGCACAAAGTACATTTCAAGTATTGATCTCAAAGATGCTTTCTGGCAGATTCCTCTGGCAGAAGCATCTAGAGACAAGACAGCCTTCACAGTGCCTGGTCGTCCATTGTATCAATTCCGGGTTATGCCCTTTGGATTGTGCAATGCTCCCCAGACAATGTGTCGGCTAATGCACAAAGTGATACCACATCAATATCACGAAAATGTCTTTGTTTATTTAGATGATCTATTGGTAGTCTCTTCCACGTTCCAGGAACATATGGAATTGCTGTCCAAAGTCTCTTCATTGTTAAGAGCGGCTGGGTTAACAATAAACCTCAAGAAAAGTAAATTTGTTCTGAGAGAGGTGAAATATTTGGGATTTTTGGTTGGTGAAGATGGTCTTCGAACAGACCCTGACAAGGTAAGAGCTGTAGCAGAGTATCCAGCTCCATCTACAGTAAAACAAATACGTAGACTATTGGGAATGGCTGGTTGGTACCAACGTTTCATACCAAATTATGCAAGCGTGGTATCACCGATTACGGATTTATTAAAGAAAAGTTCTGGGAAATTGAAATGGACATTGGAAGCGCAAGCTGCTTTCGAAAATTTAAAACGATTGCTGACTACAGCACCGGTATTAGTAAACCCTGACTATAATAAAGAGTTCTTTATTAGATGCGATGCGAGTCTGACAGGGATAGGTAGTGTATTATATCAGGTCGACGAGGACGGACAAGAGTGTCCAATAGCCTTCATGTCGAAAAAACTTAATAAAGCTCAACGAAACTATTCGGTTTCTGAGCTGGAATGTCTTGCGGCAATTCTGAGTGTGAAGAAATTCAGGGGCTATGTTGAAGGTCACCGATTTACAATTGTGACTGATCACTCAATTCTGAAGTGGCTTATGTCACAGAAGGAGTTGAGTGGCCGTCTGGCCAGGTGGAGCCTAAAACTCCAACATATCGATTTTACCATTGTCCACCAAAAAGGTACCCAAAATATAGTCCCTGATGCTCTATCTCGTCTTTATGACGATACACACGAGGAATTGACGGAAGCATTAGTACATCACATTAATGAAATTAAAATCGACAATGAAGGTTATCGGCACAACGAATATACGGATATGATAGCTAAAGTTCAATCATCACCCAAGGACTTTCCATCTGTTAAAGTCGTGGATGATAAGCTATACATACGTATTGAGCCAAGACCTGATGCAATACCTAACGATGTTCCTGTGTGGAAACTCTGGGTACCAAAACCGATGACTTCCAACATGATTCAGAAACATCACGATGATAGTACTGCTGCTCATGGAGGTGTTAAAAAGACTTTAGAATTACTTCGACGTCTTTATTATTGGCCGGGCATGGCGTCACAGGTATACAACTATGTTGTGTCCTGCGACACATGTAAACAAACAAAAGCCACGAATCAGATATTGCGTCCTCCGATGCAATATCAATTCGAAACAGCACGTCCATGGCAGAGAGTCTATATAGATTTTTTGGGACCGTACCCTCGTTCTACACTTGGGAATACGGTGTTATTGATAGTTCTGGATCATGCTACGAAGTTTGTACTACTGAAACCACTTAGAAACGCAACTTCACCGAAGGTGAATGCTTTTCTAAGGAATGAAGTGTTTCTTACATATGGGGTACCAGAGTTTCTACACAGTGACAATGGCAAACAGTTCACTAGTAGGAACTTTCAAAGTCTTTTGTCAGATTTCGGCATTAAACACATTAGGACCGGTGTCTATAGTCCTCAAAGTAACGCGTCAGCGGGTCAATAGGTCAGTTCTAGCAGCAATTCGAGCGTTCATTAAAGGTCAACATACCAAGTGGGACTCACAAATTGGTGAAATCGCATATGCACTGCGGGCTGCAGTACATTCTGCTACCAAGTACTCACCGTACTATCTATTATTTGGTCAACATCCAATCTCGGATGGAAATACTTACCATTTGTTGAGATCACTACACCAGCTTGGTGAAGATGCTGGTGAGGAATTAGAACGTTCTGATCATTTGACTCTGCTCAGGAACCGGGTTCAACAAAATTTAAAAGCAGCTTTCAAAAAATCGCAACATCAGTATAACCTGCGATCTAAACTACGGACTTTTCAACCGCAACAACGTGTGTTTGTACGGCAACACCATTTGAGTGACGCTACAAAAAAGTTCTCGGCAAAATTGGCTCCAAAGTTCTTACCTGCAATGATTAAGACTAAGATTGGAAATGTACTCTACGAGTGCACAGATATGAGCGGTAAGAATCTTGGAGTCCATCACGCGAAAGACATCAGGGAATGATGTCTTTTCGTTAGGTAGGGTTGTTCCTCTGGCTGATTGTCGTCTCTGGGGTTCACATCTTCAGGTCATACTTACTGGTTGTATCGGGGTGTCCATGGTGCTGACGTTCGGATGGATGGTCGGTCTCAATACTCAGTGAAGTTCTTAAGGACTTCATGAGTATTGGAACCGGTCATCGGTCTTGACGCCAGTGACTGTGGGTATCTCGATCCCAGATACCGTTTAATAGGTGGAAGTAGTTCGGTGGTTTTCTGTCATGGAGGGGATGGCGACGTTTTTGTGATTTCAAGAGTAGAAATCTTGATTTTTACCTTGAATTCATGGTGTAACGATCGCAATAATCGCAAAACAATAATAAAACCAAATTCCTCTTTGTTTTCAATTCAATAGAAATGTATTTCATTAGTTTCCGTTCATTTTTACATTAATAATAATTTTAAAATTTTCTAAAACTTAACTGCTAGTTGAATTGTGAATATACTATAAAAAGCAAACGAACGTACTCAATTTTATTTCCAATTCTAACGAACAGATGTCGTTGTCGTTATTAATCTTTGCTGAATTTTCAATATTACCCGATTTGTTTTGACATCATGAGATGTAAAAAAGCAAAAAACACATTTTTCCAATTTTGAAAGTTCATTCCATTTTGTGCTTCAACCAAATAATTTTCAGAGTTGATTTTAGAAAAAAATAATGTAAAGGCATTCTGTGTTAAGTTCTCAAGAAAACGTTTTCGTTTTTCTTTTTTTTTTGGAAAAACTAGATCATTTCATTTTTTCTAAATTTTTGTAAAAGCAAAATGTACAAAAAAACATGTAAGCATTTTTGTAGAAAGTATTTCGATTTTTGTACGGATAATGCTGTAAAGAAATAGAGAAGAACCAAATATACATATATTAAATAAAAATTTTTTAATTTCTTCCTTATGAATAAATTCCAAGTGATAAAGCTAAAAGGAAATAATTAAGTGTTTGCAGATTGTGATGGTGAAAGCATGTTTCGTTCCCCGACAGTAAAACTTTATTTTGCAACGGGAAGCAACATTGGATAAGTTAAGGCAGTCTGTTAGAGCAATTGTATAAGGATAAGTTCACCAAAGTAATATTATCGCTAAAGAAACAGGAAACACTCAAAATTATTAAATATATCATCATTGACGTATTTCGGCATGGTGCAGAAATAAATTTGGATAATTCATTTGACACGTAGGATAAATTTGATGAGGCAAAGGGAGAGATTTGGATAGAAATTCATAGTTTTGATAGTGCTGGCATTGAATTCAAATCTAGTGGGTGTACACCTAAATTCAAGGAATGTTTTAAAGGCATCTGGTCATCAGAAGACATCAGCAACAGATCCAAGCAAGTTATCTCAATTTATTTTATCTTATTAAATATTAATGTTGAATTTGTTGATTTTTCTCTTTGTGTTCCGTACAAAATGTTAGATTAATTTTAGGGAAGTTAAGAGATGCCCAAGATTTGGACTCGTGTGGGTGCAAACGAGTATATTCCGTAGGTTAGATATTTTCTTTTTATATTTAAGTGAACTGTTAGTTTAAAAGTCCAATCCGATTCACGAAGTGAATTACTTACAAACGTGGCTCCGTATCAGGGCCTAATTACAACATAGTGAATTGCGTTCTGATGAATATCAATAAGTTTTGTAATGAAAAGATGGACTGTAGTACTGTTGTGATCGTTTATATCCGAAATGAGTATAAAACTTCGGTGCTGTATATATTCACTTGCAGCACTTTTAAAATAAATGACAAATGGATGAATAGTAGCTTGTGAATTATTATAATGATAACCTTGAACCGAATCCTGAATTATGAAGAAGTAGTTTTCAGAAAAATTCCCTTGAACAAAGCACTCTCCTGGTTCTAATTTTTTTTCTTTCCTCAATGAATGTAGATTGCTGTTTTGCTATAAAGTTGTGTGGTATCAAAATTTGTAAACGGTAAACAAATTTTTTCATAAATTTTCTACAGTTTCTATTAAAGTATCCAAAGTGAATCGATCAGTGGTAATCCATTGTTGATATTTGACTTGAAGGATTCCTTTAACGTCAAAATCATTTAGTAATCTTTCTTTCAGTTGTGAAGTTTTTTGGAACATTCATTGCACTTCAAAGTATGACAATCTTCTGTTAATTCTCCACATGAAACAAAGTCAATTAATGTTTTATAATTCTGCAAAGCAGCATCAGTAATCCAAGACATCTTAGAGTGTTGAATCTTTAGTTTCATATTTTGATGTATGGTACACACGCACACATTATGAACTCCTTGGGATAATTTTATACATTCTTGTGGTCGAAGGGACGTGAATTTAGTAAATCCTATTTTCACAACGGAAAACTTATTTTTAAACTCCAATAAGCTTCATTGATTGTACATAGCAATAAGCGCTTTTGTGGATTTATGCTGAAATTGCTCATATTTTCATTACTGTACATATATAACTTTTATAATATTTTAAAAAGTTCATTTAATAATAAAATATTTGATATTTAACATAAAAAAAAAATCTCTTAGTTTATAACGCCATTTTTATTATTTTCCTTCAGAACAAAAAAAACTGATTCCCGACAGTCATATGTACAACGAATTTTATCTTTAAAACAAAAAATATCGCTAGTACTAAACTTTCACAAGTTGTTAGATATAAAATAAGCTTCAATTGAGTTTAAAAAAAAAAAGGGTGTTGCACCATCTTTTTTTCAATTACACCGTTTTTTTCTAATGTTACACTGTTAAAAAATATTTCAAAAAACTAACAGTGTACATTTTTAAAAACTTTGTTCTAATACCTATTCAACGACATATCATTTATCTACAATCGCTCTTCAAAAAGCACTCACATCACAAAATAGCAAAAAATTGAGGGGCACCCTGTGAAGACCCCTGATCGAAAAAAAAAATTTTAAGAGGACCTGTATTTTTTATTAATAAAAGACTATCTATAAACAAAAAATAATCAAAATTAAAAGGGGTCAAGTCAAAATTTCCCAAAAATTTGCTGAACTTGCGTGAAATTGCTCATATATATACACATATATACTAGGTCATTCAATAAGTCCGTAGGATGACACATAGATGGCGTTACTAGAATTTTTTTCCATATGATTTTTATTTAGTACTAACCTCCAAACGATACGTGTATAAATTTGACAGCAATCAGACTATTTATTCGTGAGTTATAGCATTTTGTGTGAAGCAACTTTTGTTTTTGAAAAAAAATGGAAAAAAGTGAATTTCGAATTTTAATAAAGCATTGCTTTTTGATGAAAAAAAATACAGTGGAAACCAAACAATGGCTTGATAAACATTATCCAAACTCTGCTCCATCGAGACAAATGGTAGAGAAGTGGATGGCTGAATTTAAATGTGGTCGTACCAGCACAAAAGATGCAGAGCGCAGTGGACACCCAAATAAGGCTGTTATTCCAGAAAACATCAAAAAAATCCACAAATTGGTTATGAACGATCGCAAATTGAAGGTGCATGAGCTAGCTGACATTGTAAAGGTAGCAAATGGTAGTGTTTTTAACATTTTACACGAATATTTGGGTATGCGAAGGCTCTGTGCAAATTGGCTGCCGCGTGAGCTCACAGTCGCCAAAAAACAACAACGAGTCAAAGCTTCAGAGGAGTCTTTGGCGCTATTAAACCGCAATAAAAGGGAATTCTATCGTAGATATGTGACAATGGATGAGACATGGCTTCACAATTACACACCAGAATCCAAAAGACAGTCAGCTGAGTGGACAGCAGTCGACGAACCGAATCCAAAGCGAGCAAAGACGCAACAGTCGGCCGGTAAGGTGATGGCGTCTGTATTTTGGGATACGAACGGAATAATATTCATCGACTATCTCCAAAAAGGAACCACCATCAACAGCGAGTATTACTGTGAACTTTTGGATCGATTGAAGGCTGAAATCGCAAAGAAACGGCCACATTTGCAAAAGAAAAAAGTGTTGTTTCACCAAGATAATGCACCGTGTCACAGATCGATGAAAACGATGGCAAAATTGAATGAATTGGGCTTTGAATTGCTTACCCACCCACCATATTCTCCAGATTTAGCCCCCAGCGACTTTTTCCTGTTTTCAGATCTCAAGAGAATGCTTGCTGGAAAGAAATTTAAGTCCAATGATCAAGTAATCGCTGAAACTGAGGCCTATTTTGACGAGAAAGAGAAATCGTACTATAAAAGTTGTATAGAAAAGTTGGAAAATCGCTATACTCGTTGTATCGCCCTCGAAGGCAACTATGTTGAATAAAAAAATCGAGTTTTGTCAAAATGTTGTTTTTTTCTTACTTATCCTACGGACTTATTGAACGACCGTATATATATATATATATATATATATATATATATATATATATATATATATATATATATATATATATATATATATATATATATATATATATATATATATATATATATATGTATATGTATATATATATATATATATATATATATATATATATATATATATATATATATATATATATATATATATATATATATATATATATATATATATTTATGGAAAGAGATAATTAATTTCCGTAACCTCACTTTTTGTGATTTTCGAAAGTTAGTAGGCATATTCCATACTATCCTAAGTCACGTGTGCAGTTATTATTGAATGTTGCCAATCAATATGAAATCAATTTTACGACATAAATGTCAAGTAAATTAGTGAATCGTATGAATTTTTCAATTCGAAATCAGTTTTTGGGTTTATCTGAATAAACCTTATAGTTATTTGTTAATAAAAACAACTTTTATCTCTGAACGTGTTTCGGTTGGGATTCGAACTTAGAACCTCATCAGTACCAACTAAGTTTGAATCTTTTGGTAGACACGCTGTCAACTGCCCCTCGGCGTCGACATTTAGAAACATTTTTTTAATTACGATGTTGTAATTTCTTTTTTCTTAGTGAAAAACTTTTTTGTCATACTTCACTGGCTACAGAGTTAGTATTTTTATTATATAGATTTTATACGTCTTAAACCCGACAAGGTAGGAATTTTTATTGAAAGAGATAATTAATTTCCGTAACCTCACTATTTGTGATTTTCGAAAGTTAGTAGGCTTATTCCATACTATCCTAAGTCACGTGTGCAGTTATTATTGAATGTTGCCAATAAAATATGAAATCAATTTTACGACATAAATGTCAAGTAAATTAGTGAATCGTATGAATTTTTCAATTCGAAATCAGTTTTTGGGTTTATCTGAATAAACCTTATAGTTATTTGTTAATAAAAACAACTTTTATCTCTGAACGTGTTTCGGTTGGGATTCGAACTTAGAACCTCATCAGTACCAACTAAGCTTGAATCTTTTGGTAGACACGCTGTCAACTGCCCCTCGGCGTCGACATTTAGAAACATTTTTTTAATTACGATGTTGTAATTTGAAAATGAATGACCGTGACGTGATCTTGTCGGGTTTAAGACGTATAAAATCTATATAATATTGTAACGACTCTTCGTTGGTTCTTTTAGATTATTGAGCAAATACGACAGTAAAAAGACGGATCTTTGGTTAACAGAATCTCAAACTTTATTTGTCAACAAATTACAGCAGCTTCCGTTTTTCCTTACAGTAAATTCCAGGGTCTCCAATTTATGCACGATGAACTTCACTGCTTTTCCACAATTTGAATCAATAATACTCGGAATCGTAAAATCTGTATTTACTATTCCACTAAGTTCAAATTCTTTTACTATTAGTACCCAGGCTCAAGTACCACCGATTATTCCTTATACTTTCGAATATTTGTAAAACACTTTTAATTGCAAAATTAAAACTGACTATCTGATATTTTTGTTCGCTTATTTGTATCGAAAAATAAATAAATCGAAACTTCTATAATCCACTAGAAATCAATACTACGTAGTCCGTACATCTTGAATAGGCCACACCTGTTTTCATTCATACTTGCATTTGTATTAGCGAACTCAAATTTAATTTATGCAAAATGTATTTGTTAAAGGGAGTTAACTTTTGATTCATCTTTGCCATAGAATGTAGAAAACATTTAGGCGGAACGTATTGGTTATTTATGATTAAATTAAATTAACCCATTCTGGACGAAGTTTATTACACTGCCCTCCATTTAGTTTTGTTCGTCCCGAACAATATCAGCTATCGTATTGGTGCTGTTACCTTGGTACGGTGCCAACCTTTGCAGATGTATCACTTTCATCTTGGTTCGGGGTCCCTTTTGTATGCGGTAGATAACATCATTAATTCGTTTCATTATTTTATATGGGCCTTCCCAATCTGGCTGCAGCTTGGGTGATCTTCCCTTAGTTCTTCTGGGGTTGTATGGCCATACCAATTCTCCTTCTTGAAAACCGCCACTATTTGCATTTATGTCGTACCTGGTTTTCATTTTGTCACTGGCAATCTTAATGTGGTCTGGAGCCTGCTGATAGATTTTATTCATCTTCTCCCTTAGTTGTCCCACATAATCTGTTTTCGTGGATACCAGACCTCCAGGGATGCCAAACTCGATGTCACTAGGAAGATGTAGTTCTCTTCCGAACATGATATTCGCTGGCGTTTCACTTGTTGTATCGTGCATTGCGCTACGATAGGCCATCAAGAATAACGGAAGATCCTTGTCCCAATTTCTTTGGTTGGCTTCTACTACATTTGACAGATGTTCTTCCATGGTTCGGTTGAATCGTTCTACCATGCCATCCGATTGCGGGTTCATAGGTGTAGTTCGTGTTTTTCTAATGTCGAGTGTTCTGCACAGCTCTTCCATCAGTTGAGATTCGAAATTCCTTCCCTGGTCCGTATGCAACTCGAGCGGTGTTCCATATCTGCAAATCCATTCATTGACTAATGTTTCAGCGACCGTAACTGCTTCCTGGTTCGGTATTGCATAAGCTTCCGGCCATTTCGTAAAGTAATCAATGACCACCATGATGTATTTGTTACCTTTTGTAGTTTCCGGAAATGGCCCCGCGATGTCCATAGCAATTCTCTCCATTGGGGCTCCCACATTGTACTGTTGCATCTCCGCTCGAGTTCTAGTCTTTGGTCCTTTGCTCGCCGCACAAGTATCACATCGCCGACACCATTGCTCTACGTCGGTTCGATACCTTACCCAATAAAACCTCTCCCTTACTTTAGCCAGGGTTTTATTGACTCCCAGGTGTCCTCCAGAAATACTTCCATGCAGCTTTCCCAGTACCTCTTCTATTCGACTTGATGGCAATACCAGCTGTTCCAACACTTTCTTTCCATCAGCGGACTCCTATTTTCTTTTTAGTATCCCGTTGTCCATCAATAGTGAGTCCCATTGCGCCCAGTAGCACTTCACCTCCGTACTTAAAGGTGCTACCTCTTTCCACTCCGGTCGCCTTCCCTCGGTTTTCCATTTCAATATTGGAGCCATAGCTGGATCCTTTAGCTATTCTCTTTTAAGTGCCTCGGTACACCAATCGTCAGGAGTTTGGAACTTAATTTGATTCACTTTCATTGCTTCCTTTCTCTCAGTCCTGCTATATGACTTGCGCTCCTCAACACAGGTTCTTCTTGAAAGATCTTCAGCGTTACAATGTATCCTTCTCTTCCGGTGTTCAACGCGGCAATCTCCTTCCTTTTTGACATCCACTTGCTTGTTTGAAAGGTTCAGCAACCGGCCTGGAACTACTCCTTCTTTTGCAGCTACTCGTGTTTTGCATTCTTGTCTGATGTGCCCTAGCTGCCACAATTCCAGCATCTTACTCTGCTAGATCTTCTTCGTTGAAGAATGATCACTTCATCAAGCGCTGCTTTTAGTGGCTCTTCAGAAACTTCCATCTTACGTACCCTATCTGAGCCATACGCTCTTTTTCCAGCTTCCATTTGTAGGGCCAATGCTAAGACTTCCGCAGGTAGTTTCTTTCCGCTCAGATACAGCTGATTTCTCATTTGTACATCTCGAAGAGCATTGATGAATGTATCAACTGCCAGTTCCTCCCGATGTTCAGCGTTATAGTTCGGATATGACAGATTAACCAGTCTCACAATGTCAGTCTCTAGTTGTTGCAAAGTTTCGCCGACTCCTTGCTTTCGTGTTCTGAGCTGCATGCGATGGAGAGCTTGCATATGACTTTCCCCATATCTTACTTCTAAGGCCTTCATTATCTTGCTGTAATCACACTCTGTCACTGATAGTGTCTGCAAAATTTCAGCAGCAGGTCCCTTCAATGCTAATATAAGCGCGTTTGCTTTTTGCTGGTGATCAACCCCAGTTGTTTCTATCTCAAATTGCATCTTAAATATCTGGTACGATGTAGATCCATCAAATGCGGGTGTTTTCACTCTAGCTGCAGCTGAAGCAGTTGATGGATTGATCATGTTACCTGACTTCACTTGTGCTATTTCTTGGCGGAATTCACTCGAAAGTTGGCGGAATTCACTCGAAAGTTTGCGTAATTTCTCTTGTTCTTCGGTAACTGTCCGCAGCTCCCTTTCCATGTTGTTGATTTTAACCTCCGCACTGGATATACGTGACTCGATTACTTCAAGTAGTTGTTGTTGATCTAATTTTTGTTCCGCTGCCAGTTTCTCTTGTCGGGCTTTTTGTTCTGCTGCCAGTTTCTCTTGTCGGGCCATCATATCAGCAAGTTGTTGTTGTTGGTTGCTTCCTTGTTTGGCCATCATATCAGCAAATTGTTGTTGTTGCTCTACTTTTTGTTCTGCTGCCTGTTTCTCTTGTCGGGCCATCATCTCAGCAAGTTGTTGTTGTTGCTGTGCCATCATTTCTTTCATCAACACCATCATCGGATCAATTGCTGGGGCATTCTGGACTGGAGCTTCCTCCGACACTACCTCTATGACCTCTGTGTTTTGGCCTGCTTCTGCTAAAACTTTAGGCAGCCGGAATGCAAGTTCTGCCTTCGTTCCATGGATTGGAGCATTCCTTTTCTTCAACTCATCCTTCAGCTGGGTCTGGCTGAGATCACTAATATTTACTGTCTTGACCATTGTTTCAATAATCCCACTTCTGACACCACTGTAACGACTCTTCGTTGGTTCTTTTAGATTATTGAGCAAATACGACAGTAAAAAGACGGATCTTTGGTTAACAGAATCTCAAACTTTATTTGTCAACAAATTACAGCAGCTTCCGTTTTTCCTTACAATAAATTCCAGGGTCTCCAATTTATGCACGATGAACTTCACTGCTTTTCCACAATTTGAATCAATAACACTCGAAATCGTAAAATCTGTATTTACTATTCCACTAAGTTCAAATTCTTTTACTATTAGTACCCAGGCTCAAGTACCACCGATTATTCCTTATACTTTCGAATATTTGTAAAACACTTTTAATTGCAAAATTAAAACTGACTATCTGATATTTTTGTTCGCTTATTTGTATCGAAAAATAAATAAATCGAAACTTCTATAATCCACTAGAAATCAATACTACGTAGTCCGTACATCTTGAATAGGCCACACCTGTTTTCATTCATACTTGCATTTGTATTAGCGAACTCAAATTTAATTTATGCAAAATGTATTTGTTAAAGGGAGTTAACTTTTGATTCATCTTTGCCATAGAATGTAGAAAACATTTAGGCGGAACGTATTGGTTATTTATGATTAAATTAAATTAACCCATTCTGGACGAAGTTTATTACAATATATATATATATACATATATATATATATATATATATATATATATATATATATATATATATATATATATATATATATATATATATATATATACCCAAACAGCAAAATAAAACTATAGTTCCAAAAAAACTAAAGTAGTGGTGTCATATCAGTTTTATTGGAACTATGTTTTTTGAAACGTTTCCAAAATGGTTCAAATTACGTATTTTTCAAACTGTTTTTTATTGCTTTTAAAACACGTTAATGAAACCAATACGTTTTTCTAAAACTAGTTCGCAATAGATTTTTTGGAACGCAGCAAAACAGATTCTTTGAAACAATTTCGCTATAGCTCGATAAAACAAAAAATAAAAATAAACAAAAAAAGGAATCAATATTAAAAGTAATAGTATATTGTAGGCTTTTATATTAATTTTATTATAAATATATTGGGAATAGAGCCTATTTAAAAACAAATTAATTATTTTAAATTAAAATGTATATTTTACGTTTCGGCAAACATCCTTTGCCATTTTCAAAAAAATTTTTACAAAATTTTTTAAAAAATTAACAAACAACATCAACAACATTCGTTGAAGAAATAATTAATTATATAATTAATAATAATATATATAATAATATAATAATATATATAATAATATATAATTATATATTATATATATAATTTTTTCTTCAACGAATGTTGTTTGTTAATTTTTTAAAAAATTTTGTAAAAATTTTTTTGAAAATGGCAAAGGATGTTTGCCGAAACGTAAAATATACATTTTAATTTAAAATAGTTAATTTGTTTTTAAATAGGCTCTATTCCCAATATATTTATAATAAAAATATTAAAAGTGCGTTTTCATTTAAAATCTCTTCTACTTACTGCTGCAATACGCACAAACAAACTTTTGGCAATACGCATTTTAGGAGACAAAGGAAATAAGTTTTAGTGTAAAAGTAATTTAGTCGTATGTTAACACTGGCGGAGAATATTTAAATTTTTAATCGTTCTTAATAAATGTAATAAAGTGTGTAATTGTGTAGTTGCATATAATTAATTAAATAAATTTAACTAATTAAGTGTCAGTTAAGTGTTAAATTGTGTCTAACTAAGGTTGTATAAAGCGTTTTATATTTAATTAAAAATTTTTTTGTGGTTTTCGTTAAAAAAATTATGTTATAATCATTCAATTAATCCTACTTTTTGCTTGTGTATTCAAATGTAAACAAATTCTGCGCATGTTGAAATATACCACCGATACGTAGCGTATTTTTGTTAGACATTGAATAACTTACATGATCGTGTTTGATAACGGTTTAAACCAAAATCATACATATATTTGTATCTTTTTAAAACTGTTTTGTTTCCTTTCATATGTACAAAGTGGGTATAACATATTTTATTAAAGTATTCACGTCGAAATCAGTTTAGAATTTTAATCAGAATATAAGAATCAAATAATAAATAGTGTGGCGTGAGTTTTAAACATTTTTAGTTTTAAAAATGCCAAACCGATCAGTTTTTAAACACGTGAACCCAAGAACTTATAGGCGAAGATTTCGCGATATTTTTCATAAATATATGAGCAATACTGAAAGTCCTGCTGAATTAGAAACTGGAAATAGATTGCCAGCAGAAAATTTGATTTCTAGTGAATTAACGATTAACACACCACGAATCGCAACAGGTTTAGAATCGCCCAGTGTTTGTGAAACGGATTATCCAACAGTTTCGACTGAACGTTTCGAGGATTCCATTAGTTCTTCAAATTATGATACTACAGACCTGCAAAATTTTTCTAAAAAAATAGATTTGTTTGACCTTGGTGCCACTTTTACATTTACAGAAAATTTACAACAATGGGCCATTGAATATAACATATCTTATTGTGCCCTTAACGAACTCTTAAAATTATTAAAACATAATGGTCATCCGGAGCTTCCTCTTGATTCTCGAACACTTTTGAAAACATCAAAGGTTATAGGGTCATTAACCTTCATCGACCCTGGTCATTACTGGCATTTAGGAATTGAAAAAAATTTAAAAAATTTATATTTTACTGATTGGCCGAAAGAATTAAATATTTTTTTTAATATCGATGGCCTTCCAATAAGTAAAAGTTCGAAAACTCAATTTTGGCCAATTTTGGCCCTTGTTCCATGTATAAGTAAAGTACCGTTTGTGGTAGGGGTTTTTAAAGGTAATTCAAAACCAAAAGATTGCCATTTGTTTTTAAAAGATTTTGTAGATGAACTGAATACGCTATTGACAACAGGAATAATTATTAACGAAATTAAATATGAAATTAAAATCGCTGCATTTGTTTGTGACGTACCGGCAAAAGCATATATCGTATCTATTAAAGGTCACAACGCCTATTTATCTAAGGAGAATATAGTCATACAAATCATCGTATGGGGTACCCTACTCGGTCTGGTAAGTTAAGAACCGATGGTTCGTTTAGGAATCGCACTCAAGAAGAACATCATACTGGTTTGTCTCCTCTGGAAAAGTTACCAATAGACATGGTTCGATGCTTTTCGCAAGATTACATGCACGGAATTTGTCTCGGAGCTGTAAAAAAAACGATTCTTAGTTGGATAAAAGATCGTTTCAATTTTAAAGCTAGGCTTCCCGTTGCTAAACTACATTTGATATCCGTACAGTTATTAAAATATAAAAACACTCAACCTAGTGAATTTAATAGAAAATTCAGGTCCTTTGAAGAGATTCTTACTGGAAAGCAACAGAATTTCGGAGTTTCCTTTTATACGCTGTACCATTTGCTCTCCAAGGGATTGTTAATGAAGAAGTTTATCAGCATATGCTTTCATTGCATTGTGCCTCAATTTTGCTACTCAGTGAAAAATATTCAAGAAATTGGATATTAGCTAAAACACTTTTGGAATATTTTGTAGAGCAATATTCAATAATTTATGGCGTTGATTCGGTATCTCATAATATTCATAATTTGTTGCACTTATACGATGACGTTTGTCGATTTGGACCACTCGACAATTTTAGTGCTTTTCCATTCGAAAATAAACTTGGCGTACTAAAAAATTTGTTAAGATCTCGTTTCAAACCTTTAGAACAATTAGCCAAACAAGTTTCGGAACAATTTCAAGCCACTAATAAAAATAGCAAGATCAATAAATTAAAACCGGCATTGTCGATTTCATTAAAAAATCAAATTCTTAATTCTAATAATTACAAAGAAATTATTATAAATGATTTTCTATTAAACAATACTTTTGCAAATAAATGGTTTTTATCAATTGATAGTGAGATAGTTGCTATGGAGTATGCGATCTCTAATAATAACGAAATACAAATATATGGCAAAAAGTTGAAAAGTAAAAGTGATTATTACGAAATACCTTTAAAATCGTCTTTTCTTGATATTTACAAAGCGGAATTAGTTTTTGATCTGCCTGCTTTTTGGCCAGTTAAAAAAGTTAAATGTAAAATGTACTCATTAGAAATATCTGTTAATACATATGGCTTTTGTCCGCTTATTCATTCTAACAAATAATATACATTTAAATTACAGTTCAATAATTTCATATTCAATATTCATCTTCATATTTTAATTTAAATTTACTAATATTAATCTGCAACAAGCATCAAAAATGTATTGCGTGGTAGAGACGATCGAGGACGATGAAACAAACTGTATGGCGGTCCCTAAATGTTGGGTGGTTAACAATCAATTGAACTACCCTGTGCAAAGTCGAGAAGTATCTAGCGCCAGAAAGAAATGTTTACAACCAAACTCGGATTGGATGATTATGCCCTGCAAAATTTTACACGACAATATTGGTAAGTTAATTTTATCCCATATTTGCGCATTTCATAACAATATTAAAATACTATTAATTTTTGCAGATTCCCTAAAAAATGCTTTAGAGCAAGAACGGCTATCCACCTTGGTTACATGTAGCGAAAATGAAAGTGGAATTATTTTCGATTCGAAAAAAACGATCATACCCAATGTTAATGCGTTGTTCATATCAAACAACGCTGAGGAATCGGTGTCGCCGTATAATCATGGTACAATTGATAATAAATTACTGAGAAAACGCCCTGGACAAAAGTTATTGAATGTACAATTTGTATATTTTACGAATTTTCTACATTCACGATTCACTAACATTTTATTAAGTAGTAGTTTTTATTCTGATTAAATGTTTTATTGGTCATAACCTCCTGCTACGTCTAGTTTTAGAACTGCAATAATTTAACCATTCAACAAAGAGCTTAATCTATAAGCGCATGCATAAAACGAAATAACATTTTGATAAACCAGTATTACAATATGTGAGATTTTCCAACCTTAAAGGTTTGTATGGTTCTACGACTAGCCATAGCAGAAGGTTTTGCCATAGGTACGTCGGTTTTTCTTAACTTTTGTGCTGGGTTCTTCAAATTATTAAAGCGAAATAAATATTAAGACTTTAACAGATAACAGCGCTGAATTTAACCAAATAGTGTTGTTGTTACCGTAAATAATCAAAGCATGTCATTGCTACGTAAATAGGATATTGTGACCTGAATTTATTTAAGATTGTGTACAAAACCAGACGTAATAATTTTCTTTTCGTAATTTTTGTCCATTAAATGGGCACATACATTTAAATTCATGTAATTAAGGCATGATAATAGTTAGGACAGGTTTCGGGCAGAGTTTAGATGCATGGACAGAGTACAAAAGATGAACAAATTTGTAGGTACATATGTGTATGTCACTATTTAATTTTTTTTTTGGTATACAAACATAAGCAAACAACAAGGTTTGGATAGTCCTACAACATATAACGAAAATGCTACTATATGCCATTCTGTTCGTGCTAAATCACAATTTACTCCAAATGTTGCACTAGCCACCTCTTCTAACGATAGATATACCACCGGTATAACAGACGAGCCTGGGTGCATTTTAGAATTGAGCAGTTCGATAAATACGCCTTGTTATTCTGATTCAGCACAATTTACAAATGGCAAGTATCTTTTTATTCTTTTATGTTTCTTTGTATTAATATTTTTTATTTACATTTAATGTCAGACTTTTATGGAAAGACTGGGCCAAATGAGGGATATTGTTCTGCACACCACAAAATTGAGCAAATGCGGGAGATGTTTTTAGGCAAAATAAATCAAATATTTAAAAATCAAGCTGATTTAAAGGCCACTCTTAATGTGATTATAGACAAAATTCCGTCTATACAACCAAAACTCGTTTCTCACGGTAAACCTGCTGAAGTAGATCTACCGATCAGCACCGTAAGCCAGCTAGAGGATATCGAGTGGAAACTCAAAGTAAATCTTGATTTTAAAAATCAAATGGTTAGTATTAAATAAATGAAAATTACAAGTTATCTAATTAACTTTTATATTTTTGTGACCAGATTAGTTACATGTCAACGTTCGGTGGACCAAATGTTAACGGATGCGCTCGTAACATTTTAAAAAAGTTTATCATGGACTCAGTACTAGTTTTATATTCGTGGGGTGGTACGAATACTAAAAAACCATTCCTGCCATTAACCGAAACGCAAAATATCGTCGCTTTAATAATGAAACAACGTATTCGCAAAAGTGTAGTTTCGAGATAGTTGGGTTTAAAGATTTTTCGATTTTCTGATTTTCGTAAACTCGGCAGCACTATTGAATGAATAAAGATATTGGAAAAAAATTTCTACCAATTAATCTTGACTAATTTCCCCGCAACATATTAAAATTTCACATTGGCATCTGCTGGCTTTTCTACCTAAAAAGAGGTGCAAAGTCAATCAGGCACCTTATACGTTATTTCATATTTCATATACCTTATTTCATTTTGCATGGAAGTACGATTAAGCCCAAAATAAATTATTATTGAACTAACGCATAATATTCTTACAATTTTTTATTTATATGAACCAGTATATCATGTAGTCATGAATGATGCTTATACAATATTTTAGATTTACCATTTTGTGTGGCGAACGTAATGTATGTAAGATATACGACAATGATTTTACCCAAGTTATTATTCTGTAGGAATTGAAATATCGTACATGCATTTACGCTGTTTCAATATTTAACCAAATTCAAATTGGCATGTACGTTAATTAACAAAATATTAATTTTCACCCCCAGTTATAAAATAATTGGAAAATGTTAAAACGCCACTCTATAGAGATCCTTATGGGGAATGCAGCGCACCCATTATATAATAACAACGTATATATGGCATACGTTATTTCATTATTAAGGCGACGATATTATAATGATGGCGGTAAAACAAAAATTTGAACATTTTACAGAGCATGATAATAAAAAATTTCTACAAGAGCATTTGAAATCAGCCAGTACTCGGATAAGCAGAGCGGCCGAAAAACAACAATAATACATTCTTAATGATAAATTATTATTACATCTAATACATAACACTAAATGAATTAAATACAGTGTGTAAACATTATATACGTTGACTCTTACCTATAGTCAAAATCAAATAGATATGGTGATTTATATTACAATTATGAATTAAAATGAATTAAAATTATGTTTTAATATAACAAATTGAATATGTGTAAGAAATACATTATTAAATGTAAAACATTTTTATGTTATTAAATACATTACATTACAATAAATACATTAAATTTAAATTAATTGAAAATTAAAATTTATTAGTTTATTATTTAATTGATTTTATACTGGTACATTTCGTATTTATCAAGTGTGGAAAGCTCTGTTTTAAGAATTAGCACTTTTAATAAACGTTGTTAGATTAAATGTTGTAGCCACCAATTTCACTTAATATTTTAGATATTTGAAATTCAGTTCACAATTACACAGGTATGTATCAGGATATAAAAGTAATTAATTTTCAAATATTAACTTATTAATTTTCAAATAATTAAATAATTTTCTTAATACAGTGTGTTTCAATATTCGATGATACTAATTATTATATAATATAAAAGTCAACAATTAATTCAGTAAATTATTTGTGATATAACATCACCCCGATGGAAAATCTCCCATCAAGAATAATATAAGAACTGAATTTAAAAAATTATGGTGCAAATTATGAAACTTTTTGCAATCCATACAATTTTAGAGCGATCTTGTTTCGAACCAATGAGAAAATTTTTAAACTTTAAAAAAGTTTATCATTCTCATCAGGGCTAGCCGACTAGATAAACTCTACCAAAAAATGTCAACGCTAATGTATATAAACTAAAAATTAGGTTACAACTCTAGCGAAGTGTAAAAACAAAAAATTTACATAAACATACATTTAATAAATTCAGGTTTAGTCAATTAATTTCTCTGGTGATCACTGTTTTGTTATACTCTAGACATTCTAGTATTGAATAACAAAATTGTATCTGTGAGAAGAAGATGACTAGTCTTCACTTGTGTCTATTGACACATGATCAACAATTAATTCAGTAAATTATTTGTGATATAACATCACCCCGATGGAAAATCTCCCATCAAGAATATGTATTTTTAAATTCAGTTCTTATATTATTCTTGATGGAAGATTTTCCATCGGGGTGATGTTATATCACAAATAATTTACTGAATTAATTGTTGATCATGTGTCAATAGACGCAAGTGAAGACTAGTCATCTTCTTCTCACAGATACAATTTTGTTATTCAATACTAGAATGTCTAGAGTATAACAAAACAGTGATCACCAGAGAAATTAATTGACTAAACCTGAATTTATTAAATGTATGTTTATGTAAATTTTTTGTTTTTACACTTCGCTAGAGTTGTAACCTAATTTTTAGTTTATATACATTAGCGTTGACATTTTTTGGTAGAGTTTATCTAGTCGGCTAGCCCTGATGAGAATGATAAACTTTTTTAAAGTTTAAAAATTTTCTCATTGGTTCGAAACTAGATCGCTCTAAAATTGTATGGATTGCAAAAAGTTTCATAATTTGCACCATAATTTTTTAAATTCAGTTCTTATATTATTCTTGATGGGAGATTTTCCATCGGGGTGATGTTATATCACAAATAATTTACTGAATTAATTGTTGATCATGTGTCAATAGACACAAGTGAAGACTAGTCATCTTCTTCTCACAGATACAATTTTGTTATTCAATACTAGAATGTCTAGAGTATAACAAAACAGTGATCACCAGAGAAATTAATTGACTAAACCTGAATTTATTAAATGTATGTTTATGTAAATTTTTTGTTTTTACACTTCGCTAGAGTTGTAACCTAATTTTTAGTTTATATACATTAGCGTTGACATTTTTTGGTAGAGTTTATCTAGTCGGCTAGCCCTGATGAGAATGATAAACTTTTTTAAAGTTTAAAAATTTTCTCATTGGTTCGAAACTAGATCGCTCTAAAATTGTATGGATTGCAAAAAGTTTCATAATTTTTTAAATTCAGTTCTTATAATATAAAAGTCACAGCAGCAAATATTAAATTTACTAAAAATTAAAGAATCTTATTATTTTGAAAAGGCAAAAAAAAACGTTTCCAAAATACTTTTTAGTTCTATTAAATTCATAAAAAAACGTTTTAAAATAGTTTTAGAGAAACTATCGGATTACGTTTGCCCATTTGCAATAAGCTTAAACTTCGTTTCAAAGAACTTTTAAATGTTTCTGAATCCGTTTAAAACTGGTTTCAAGACAGTTTTTAAATAACATTCTGGTTCATTCGAAACCGTTTCGCACCAGTTTTCAACATGTTCCGACAATACTAAAAAGATTCAAAAAACGCGGCCAAACAAGGTTTTCAGTAGGACTTTGTTAGGTATCTGTACAGCTTCTAAAACAATTTATGAAACTTTTTGGATTTGAAACCTAAGTTTAAAGTCCGTTTTGATATCGATTTCAACCTTAAAATTGCCACTTGGGTATATATATATATATATATATAATATATATATATATATATATATATATATATATATATATATATATATATATATATATATATATATATATATATATATATATATATATATATATATATATATATATATATATATATATGTATGTATATATATATATATATATATATATATATATATATATATATATATATATATATATATATATATATATATATACCCAATTCTGTTTTTACACGGTTGATACGTTCCAGGAAAACACGTGTAAAAAAACCGTGCATAAAAAGACATGCAGCACATAGAAAAAAAGAGGATTGGTTCCATACCCTTTATTTCTGTAAAAAATAGGTAAAATAAAATGATTTGTACAAAAAAACTATTAAGAGTCTATATAAAAGCCAAATTAAATTTTTTGTGCATGTATGCACAGTTCATTTGATAAAAAAACAAAAATTAAATCAGAGATCAGCAACAGTGTGACAATGTTGTAGGAAATCAAGATTTGATGTTAAATTTAGCCTAGAGCCTAGATCGAAATAGATGTACCACACAAGACTTGACAACAATATTCCATACATGGACGAATGTAGAACTTATAAATGTTAAGTAAATTATACGGAATGAAATATTTTTACCATCTATTTAGGATGCTATTTGTTCGTCATAGATACTAATGGAAGTATCATTGGGGAACTTGGTCTATGATCTGAAAACAATCAACAGCTGTTATTTTGGTGGAATTAGAATTGAATAAATTTTTTTTCCCCAATCGGCGACTTTATTCTCGGTCCTCGGTCCTTTTCTCCTTCAAAGTCCTCGTTTACGATCAACAAAGCACAAGGACAGTTACTGCAAGTATGTGGACTAGATTTGGAGAACCCGTGCTTCTCACATTGACAACTGTATGTGGCTGACGCGTTAGGAAAACCTTCTGATTTATTCGTGTACGCATTAGACGAAAAAACAAAACATATAGAGTACTCATAAACATTTGAATAAATAAATAGAATTAAAACGAGATTTTGAAATTTTTTTCCATATTAAAATAAATAAATTGCAATAAAAATGACAATTGAATATTTTCATAACGAGTTTTCCTGAATTCCCTTTCTTATGAGATAGCGGCAATATGCGGCGGGCATAATGTTAAATAAACAAAACTTTTAAACTTTTTGGCGTAAAAATAAAATTTTGAGAGATTTGCTTAGTGATTAAGATCAAAGTAATTATTGTAATTCACTGGAATTTAGCAATTTGAAAACCTTTTTCATTTTCTCTCAGAAAAACTTCTTTACACTGAAAAAAACTTTCATTCCATACATGGACGAATGTAGAACTTATAAATGTGGAGTAAATTTTACGGAGTCAAATATTTTTCACATCTATTTAGGATGCTATTGGTTCGTCATAGATACTAATGGAAGTATCATTGGGGAAATTGGTCTATGATCTGAAAACAATCAACAGCTGCATTTTGGTGGAATTAGAATTGAATAAATTTTTTTACCCCAATCGGCGACTTTTTCTCGGTCCTCGGTCCTTTTCTCCTTCAAGGTCCTCGTTTACATTTATAACAACGTTTCTCCGGGCGAGATTTATTTTTTCATCCATTTTACCTTTGAAGATAAGGGAACAAATGACCTGTGTAATGTACTGTGTATCATCCGCAAAATTATTTGTCGTTTTACTGATAATTTTCAACAGGCCGTTGATATAAAATTAAAAATAGAGTGGGGAACAAAACTGAGCCTTGGAGAATACCAGTAATAATTAATTTAGATTCAGAAGAAAAACTATCGATGGATACCGAAATGTTTTGATCGGTGAGGCATTTTGGAATATGCTTTACGTCTACATGAAGTTGGCATGCCAGATTCGATCATATGCTTTTCAGATGTTTAAGCGATAACGTACGTTTCACACGCTCAATCAAACATGCTGTTCCAACGACATATATATAATTTGAAATATTAGCTTTTTTGGGGAATGGCTAGTGTAGGCACAGCCAGTTCCAAAAAAGGGACGAAAACGGATTCAACAAATTACAAACCCATATCAAACTAATCGATTGCAGCTAAAATATTTGAAAAAAACATTAATTTTAAAAATATGAGGTTCTTTGTTAACTGGTCAAAAATACTTAAAGTCAATGCGGTTTTCGCCGAAAGACGATCGCCCTACATGGATTATTGTTGTCACATATGGAGTGTATCATACAGGTCTTGATTGAATTTATACAACAGAGGGCTGTTAAATTGATCAGCAATTCAAATCTTACTAGTCAGCTTGATTCCTGGTATGTCGCTGATTTGACGGTATTTTACCTTATGGATAAACGGGCTTCTATCTAAATCAAATCGATTTTACCTAAGCCTGCAAACTTGACACGTTACATTACACCAGAGTATCAATAAGAGTATAATAAGATAAAATAATTTGCTTCCTCCAAACTTTAAGATTAGCGTTAAAAAACCTTCAAAGAAAATTGATCAACTGTACATATATACTTCTAGGAATAGAAGTTGAAAACAATATGAAATGAAATTCTCATATTTTTAACCTAGCTAAGAACGCTGTTCAAAAATTTAGGTCTTTGGAACGATTTCGTAAGTTTTTCAATAGCGAACAGCATCTTTTAATATATAAATCATTTATACTCTCTGCATGGAGTATTGTTCTCACATATGGGGTGTATCTGATTTTAGTAGTACGAAGTAAATTGAGTTTGTTCAGTGCAGAACTGATAAACTATTTAACAACTCAACTCTTATTAATGAGCTAAATTCCTTGCAACACAGGAGAAATGTTGCTGATCTGAGAATTTTCTATTAATACATTGTGGATGAACAAACTTCGACTGAGATAAAATCAATTTTACCTGAACTAGCAACCTATCGCGTAACACCAGAGTAAATTTTGTAGCCCACCCTTTTACACTTCATATAAAAAGGTTCAGAAGTGTTGCTTTTCAGCGTGATTTTTTCAGCAGATTCTCTCATCTACACTCAGAGAATTTTGTTAGTAAATTTAATAACCGCCCGTTTTGAAAATGTGTAATAAGTTATTTTATCAATCTAATAACGATTTTTGTTAAAGTAATTGCCACATTCGTTCGATTAATACTTTTTGTTATTATTTTCATAAAAATGTTTATTAAAATAAAAATACGGTCAAGCTTATTAAAAAAATCACAACGGTTGATTAAACTAATAACCAGTTCTTATTAAAATAATGAATTCAGGCAATCAAATAAAAAATCATGTGATTAACGTAGAGCAATTAAAATAAAAACATAAATTATTATTTTTGTAGTTAATTTTAATAACCATTTTATTAGATTAATCATCGACGTTTTTAATTTAAAAACGTAAGTTATTAGATTAATAATAGTATACATTAATCTAACCATAGGTTATTATTTTTAATAACGATTAATTAAATCTTGGTAAGACACAGTTTATATCCAGACGCTGAATAAACAACAACTTTAAAAAATATTTAAAATTTTTGTGAAAAGCTAAAAGTGTTATTAATAGCATTTTCGATTGAGAACCAGTTCATAACTAGTTCTTTTTTTTCAATACAAAAAAATTATTTCCCCTCCAAATTATGTTCGATTGAAGCAAAATAAAAAACCTAGTTCTGAACTGGTTGTGCATTTTTTCCCTTTTTGAAGAACTAGTTTTATTTTCAGTTATTTTTGAGTTTTACTCATACTATGACAAAAAGTAAACACAACAAACGTTAAATAATAACGTTATAATTATAACGCATGTATCATATAAATAATTTAATTTTTAGTTATTTAACATATATATTATGAAATTACTTTTTTTTCAGAAAATATATTGTTTTTTTATTGCTTTTCAAACATTCCAAAAAAAAATAACCAATTCAATTTACTCATACAATAACACTGAATGTTTGCATGTTCGATTGAAAAAAAGAACTCGTTAAGAACTAGTTATTAACACGTTCTTCAATCGAAAATGACATAAGAAAATTGAAAAATTAAAACTCTTTTATTAAACGATAAGAAATGTTATGATTTAAAACAAAAACAAATAGTTGGCAAGTAAACGAATTCATACGTTTGGTATGTGAAACTTTGTAAATTTTTGTACTGTCTATGCCGTGTTAAAATAAAATTGGTTTTTCAGTTCCTAAAGCAGATTCATCAGAACATGTAGAAATTTTGTTTGATGAACAGAGTAGTTTGGCTGAAATTGTGTCTGCATGGGACAGGACTAAACAACTGAGACTCAGCGACATTTCAAAATTAAAATCAACTTCGGAACGTTGGGATCAACTTCGTTAAAATCAACTTAACCTAATGGAAGCAATTTAAATTACCGCTTGGTTATAAACTGATAATTAATAATTCAATATTAGTATATATCAATAACATTTTAATTATATTAATATTCCTTTTAAAATTTTCAGATAGACACTTATTTTAAATCAATGTTTACGAAAGCCACCGATTTTGGTTGTAAATTACCAACATTCATTCAGAAAACTCAGCCCATTTTTGAAGAACAAGTTAAAGATGAAAAGTTAAGAGAGATTGTTGAAAAGCTTCGCAATACATAAAATAAGTTTTTAAAATTTGTTTTTTTGGCTCCAAAAACTTGAAAATCACATACAACAGAAACAGGATTCCATTCAAAATTTACAGCAACAGAATTTTTTGTTGTCAAATTTGTATGAAATTCTGTTTCTGTTTCTGATGTATTTGAATAGGCTATAAGCTAAAAAGTGGTTTTTGGACATGTCATTTGTAAGTTTTTTGAGTGAAAACAATTAAACCTATTCAATGTTTGATTCTGTACTAATATAATATTTTTCTGTTTTATATTATTTAGATGGTATTCTGCTATTAACTATGTATTTACTCCACAGGATACTCCGTCCAATCAACAAAACATTGGAGCATAAAATTCATAAGAAATACACGGTTCTGTTCAACGGAAACTGTTCAAAATGTTGAAAAAACGTTACAAAAGTATTTGGATCAACAATTACCAATTCAACCACTTTTGTTAATTACTGGATCTATAACAAAGCCAATACTAGAATGTTTCGATAGTGTACGGTATGAATTTTATACAACGTGAAAAGTAATTGATGTGTGCTTCAAAATATTTTATTTTTTGAACTTAAAAAATCCGCAGTCAGCAACCAATTTTGGAATTTTATCCAAAGGTATTTTTAATTTTTATACATTGAAAGGCGAAAAAGAAATAAATAAATATATAATTGATTTGCTAAATTCAAATCAATAATATATATTATAAGTTTAACTATATAAATTTATTTTTTAATTAATAATTAATAAAAAATATAGTAAAATATAATATATTTTACTATACTTTTTATTTTATATACGAACATGTTCTTTTTGTTCTTTTAATTTTTGTCATATGTAAATTTAAAAATATTTTAAAAATTATGTATTATTTTAAAATTAAAACTGTGAAATGTAAATACTTTAAAATTAAATAAAAATAATTGAAATAAATAAAATTGTTAATAAAAAATTTATATTCTCTTTTATTTAAAAAGTGTAAAATATAAGTTATTAATAAGTCTCATTAATAATTTAATAACATCTTATTATTAATTTAATAAGAACCTATTATAAATCTAATTAGATTGTATTATTAATCTGATAACCTAAATTTTTTTAAAACAACTTTATTATTCTAATAATATATGTCATTTATCCAATGGATACCTAATATGAATCTAATTCATTATGTTATTAATTCAATAAGAATTTTTATAAATATAAAAGCTATCGTTTTTAGATTTAAGATTTTAATTTTTTTTTTGTTAGTAAATATTACGACCAAATAATATTAGTTTAATAATGCCTGTTATTACGAAATTAGTGAAAATAATCACAAGCTGTGATTAGCTGTATAATAATCACCAAATTATTAATCTAATGGCTATTTTGATAGTTTTTAACAACAGAATTCTCTGAGTGTATGGAATGTCTCACCAGCAAGGGTTTTCCCTGATAGCTTTAATCCTCAAAATTTTAAAGATAACGTTCATAAACTTCTTAAAGAAATTTAATTTATTCAAACTTAATCCTAATCCCTAGTTGGACATGGTATCTTCAGATATTAAGAGACGTTAATTTATAATTTATTATAATTAACACTAAACATGCCTAACTTTGTATATAGAAAAAAATACGAATTTTCTTCAAAATTTAAACCGTGCTATTTCATATAAAACCGTGTAAAACCGAATTTAAATTTTTTTTCTAGACCGTGTTATATCAAAACCGTCTAAAAAAAGACCGTGTAAAAACAGAATTGGGTGTATATATATATATATATATATACATATATATATACATATATATATATATATATATATATATATATATATATATATATATATATATATATATATATATATTTATATATATATATATATATATAAATATATATATATATATATATATATATATATATATATATATATATATATATATATATATATATATATAATATATATTTATATATATATATATATATATATATATATATAATATATATATATATATATATATATATATATATATATATATATATACATATATATATATATATATATATAATATATATATATATATATATATATATATATATATATATATATTTATATATATATATAATAAATAATATATATATTATATATAATAAATATAATATATATATATATATATAATATATATATATATATATATAATATATATATATATATATATATATATATACATATATATATATATATATATATATATATATATATATATATATATATATATATATATATATATATATATATATATATATATATATATATATATATATATATATATATATATATATATATAGATATATATATAGATATATATATATATATATATATATATATATATATATATATATATATATATATCAGTGGCGGATTATCATACAAGTTTTAAGGCAACCGCACCAGGGCCCCGCGATTCAGGGGCCCCAAGCATAAGCAAAAAAGAAACTAAAACCAGACAAGTTTGAAATATATTTATTTTCAGGCATTAAAATTACATTTTTCTGTGTCTATAATTTCATCGAATTTAATTTCGTCCAAAATTTCATTGTCAATAGAAAGAATGGATAAATCGTTCAAACGATCATTACTCATAGTATTACGCAAATAAATTTTGATTAACTTCAGTTTTTAAATGATCGTTCGCCTATAACATTATCGACAAACATGTATAAAAACATTCGTAATAAAATATCGATATTCGGAAAAGTGGTGGAAAGATTATTATTGAATATTGTTTTGTACATCGATTCATAATTTAAATTATCAAATGTGAAATAATTTTTGGCAAATTGACATTCGTTAATCAATTGATTTGCATTGAGATCTTTTGGGTATTTTGCGGTTATTGTTCTGCAAGAATTAGCAATCTCTTCATCACTCATTAAATTTAGATGTATCAAAAACGAGTACTATCTAGATCTTCATAATCTTTAGCACGCTCTCTCAGATTGAAAAGAAAAGCAATTGGCTTGAACAACGATTTTTCAAGGTGGTCTTTTTGTTCCTCTAGACAAAGTGTTTGTGACGTTGAGCAAGTTTGACTATCATTTGTGGTTTGAATATTAGATGAAACAGAATTTAAAAGCTGACAGGCATCATCAAAAATTTTATTGTAATCTTTATTTTCCAAATCTGTAACTATTAAATCAAACAGTTTTTTGTCACCGAGACAGGTACATTAGATTTTTGTAATGCTCGATTCACAAAATTAAACTTGGTTAGTACACTTTTCCAGAGGACAAGCATCAAAATATTTTCGAATTGACATAGTTTTTTTTATCAAACCTGTTACCAACGCTTTGTTATCATCACTGAAGCGTTCCTCATGTAGGAAAGATTTTAAAACATGCAACACTTTTAAATAACAAGAATGTAAAACGTGAACTGATTCGTATCTAGCTGACCATCTCGTTCCAGTTGCTCTCTTTACCATGTATTCGCTATTTTCGGTTAATTGTTCTTGTAATCGATTCCATCGAATATACGAAAAATCCATAAAGTTTTTCAACCATATCAAAAAATTTAGTTGCAGCAGTATTGCCAGAAACACTATATTTACCGACTAAATTTAATGAATGCGCAAAGCAAGGGACAAAAATTGCTGTTTCATTTGTTTGACGAATCAATCTTTGTAGGCCACCTGTCATATTGTAAGCGTTGTCATATACCTGTTATAATACTGTTAAATACCTGTCATATTGTAAGCGTTGTCATTATCAATGTTTATTTCGTTTTCAATGTGGAATTTTATAATGATGTCAAAAAGATAATTCGATGTATGACCTTCGATTTCAATAAATGAAATAAATCGTTCACAAATGGTATTACTTTTAACATATCGAATACAAAAAGACATCTGGTCTGTATGGCTCACATCCTGAGTGGAATCGACGCTAAACGAATAATATCGAGACTCTATAATTTCCGAAACTATGTGATTTTTAACATGTTTTCCCATGATAGAGATGAATTCTTCACAAATTGTGCTTGAAAGATACGATGCTTTTCCTAAAAATATTCCGAATAATAAAAAAAATTCATTTGTCAATGTTACATAAAAAGAGTGAACCTTTTCCTTTATTGCCAAAACGAGAAATATGTTCTTGTAAAAAGGGATCAAATTTAGCCAATAATTCAAGAGATCCAAGAAAGTTTTCATTGTGTTTTGATCCTAAAATTTCATCGTGACCACGAAAAGCAAGTCCTCGTGATGCAATTTTAGTTGTATTATTAAAAGATTTCTCGAAAGTAAGTTCATTTTTGATACGCATTTTATGTGTTAAATTATTGGTCATGTGATACTTAGACTCTTCATGCTTCGAAATGCCTTGTGATGAATTTTCCAATTATTGAATCTTTTTAATGAAAATGCGTGCGATTTTCCATTCAAACCACCAAATAAACGGCATACAAAACAAAAAACTGTTTGGGCTGACGGTGAATAGATTAGCCAATCTCGTTTAATTTTTGTTGCATTTGTGAGTTTTCTATAAAAATGAAACTCAGTGAATTTTCGACCATATTTTCCAGCATTTTTCATTGCATCTATGTTTTGACACGCAAAGGCACCTAAGAAACTAACTGTATAATAGTACTTTATTGTTGAGATGTTTAATGAACTAGTTTATTTTCGATCGAAACTTTACAATGCGAGCGAGCAATGAGCATTGCAAATTTGTGAGAAAATAAAATTCATTAGACACGAAAGCAATACGACGTTTTACTCTTCCGACAGAGAAGCATGTTTTAATTTAAAAATAAAATTCATTGATAATGATAATAAATAAAACAAATAAAGAGGACATCTTTATAGTAAATGAGGACGGAGGACCTTCTTGCTCCAAAGGAGGACAGTCCTACCGAAAAGAGGACACAAAATAATCTATGGGCTGATCACTATACAAAGCTAATCGATCAAATTAAGCATGAAGTGAAACTCGACCATAACATTGAGTTGATTGAGAATACAACAGGTGAAAAACTTGTACTTGTTGACAGCCTATGTTATGAAACATATACAGCTAAAAAAATCATGTAAAACCCCGCCTTTATTGAAATGCAACTAATCGTCCAAATAGAAGAAGATAGATAGAAGAATATTTATTGAAAATCTATTAAAAGTTTATTGCAACACTAATCTTTATAAAATTGTTTTTATTCGCCTACATATTAAAGTGTTACTTTATTACTGTGATTTGCGGCTTTAAAGTATCACTTTTTAGCTATTTATTTTGTTGTCATAGCTACGTCCAAAAAAGTAAAAAGCATTTGTATTTGTTTAAATTCTATGAAAAATAAAATTTTTTATCAAAGCAACCCTCAAATTCAAAATTTCAATATCCAATTAAAATAGTTGTTATCATTTGTTGTCATAGCTACACAATAATTTGGAAAAAATAATAAATATTTTGTCAAAGGTTACTTGTTCCACATTTTTTTATTTTAAAATTTACGAAAATTTAAAATTTTAATTTAGAATAAACAACTTTTCTTAAAATAGTTTGCTTGCGGCGAATAAAAAATAGTATATCTACTATTGCTAGGATGCACGGACATAAGCTATTTTGACTTAATGTGGGTGCAAATCTCGGCTAGCGCCTCGATTTGCAAACTCCACATCCGTCCAAAATCTTTAGCTTTACGTCCTAGCATCATAATGTACTATTTTTTGTTGCCAAATTTATTACTATGCTCTTTTAAGAAAGGATCAAATTTAGCCAAAAGTTCAAGAGCTCCAAGAAAGTTGCCATTGTGATTCGAGCCCAGAGTTTCATCACTCTCGGAAGTTCGGAATTAAAACTTTTGTTTTTTATTAATTTTCTTTATAAATTATATATCTTTATTTAAAATATTCGAATAGATTATTGCTTTTAGATTGCAAAATAGAGAAATCGAAAATTTTATTTGGAATTATTTATTTGAGAATCTGAGAAAACAATGGAACCCATAGTTAAAAACTGCTGCAAGAGTATCGTTTGAACTAGAGAATCAATTTATGATACACATTGTATATACTCTATTTCAGAGATTTTTTAAGGGTGTAATTGTTATCGTTTTTCGCAGTTCTGATTTCAGACATGCAGTTTTTAATCATCAAAAAATCAGTTCTGTTTTTAGCCATCAAAAATTAATTTTTGAAAATACTTTAATTTACTAGGGTTTTTTTCGAAGCTGATGACCGTTTTATTTAGTAATCAATTTTGGGAAATGAGGATAAAGGGCCCCCAAAAATTTACCCGCACCAGGGCCCCCTGAACTCTTAATCCGCCACTGATATATATATATATATATATATATATATATATATATATATATATATATATATATATATATATATATAATGTATATATAGTGCTAAACATTAATTTTGAGGGCTCATCTTTTAGGAGGACGTTTTCTTGGGTATTTCCAACAAAATTTTGATGGGGCACCAGAAAAAAAGAATTGTCGCCCAAAAAAAAAGCACCCTAATATATATATATATATATATATATATATATATATATATATATATATATATATATATATATATATATATATATATATATATATATATATATATATATATATATATATATATATATATATATATATATATATATATATATATATATATATATATATATATATATATATATATATATATATATATATATATATATATATATATATATATATATATATATATATATATATATATATATATATATATATATATATATATATATATATATATATATATATATATATATATATATATATATATATATATACATATATATATATATATATATATATATAAATATATATATATATATATATATAAATATATATATATATATATATATATATATATATATATATATATATATATATATATATATATATATATATATATATATATATATATATTATATTTATTATATATTATATATATTATTTATTATATATATAAATATATATGTATATATATATATATATATATATATATATATATATATATATATATATATATATATACACCCAATTCTGTTTTTACACGGTCTTTTTTTAGACGGTTTTGATATAACACGGTCTAGAAAAAAAAATTTAAATTCGGTTTTACACTGTTTTATATCAAATAGCACGGTTTAAATTTTGAAGAAAATTCGTATTTTTTTCTATAATAATTATAATAATAATAATGTTTATTAGTGCACAATTTCAGAAAATATTACATTACATTCAGTACTAATTATAATACAATTTATCAAATCAACTATTTGTACATATATATATATATAAATATAAGTTCTGAAAATTTTGAAAAAAAGACAACTATTTGATTACAAAGAACATTTCAAGGCAATAGCTTGTTAGCCGTCTGCCCGGTTGGCTATATTTTTTTCCTTTTCTTCTTTTTTGTTTTTGTTTATATTAATTTCTATCTAATTTACATATAGAGTTTAAAATCTTATAAATCCGACCAAAACCACAGAATAAATTTTTATCTCATTTACATTATTGGGATCGGAAACCTAAAATCTAAAAGCCATAACAATATACATATAAACAAATACATAAATTCTAAATTGAGAAAAATCGAGTATCAAAATTCTAATAGATTAATGGATTAATTATAATTTAACAGAATTAATTAACAGTTATATTTATTTATTAACGATGCTCTGTATTTCATAGCAGATTTTGCATAGCAATATAATTTCTCCCAGTCCTTTCCATTTAAGTACTCTCTGAACTCAACAGCCGTCAAAGCAGTTTTATTAAATATTTTGTTTCTGGTGCCATTCAGAATAGGGCAGATTGCAACAAAGTGGTACACATTTTCTACTTTATCAAGGAAGGTTACATAAAGAGCATGCACCTGTTGTGTTTAGTTGCCAGGGTCTTGCATTCAAATTTAACAAACTACATCTAGTCATCAATATTAACCGAATTTTGTCTACTGTCCCAAGCTCTTTACAGTAGCTGGGCGCACCGTAACTTAAATTTAAGCAGTAATCTGGATGAAAAACAGATTGGAAGGCTAGTTGCTTATTTTCTTCAGAATATTTATATTTTAATTTTTCCATCACGAGATACATTTCTGTTTTAATGTTTGCGGTGTTTGAATCATTTAAATTAATATCCACTCCCACATTTTTCGCTAATTCGTTCCATGAGTGTGTCCAGTATACATTTTCCTTAACTGTTTCATGAGCCAAAGCCTCAGTTAATCGCGATGACTCATTTTCAAGTGTTTTTATTATGTAGTCAATATGAAGTTGCAGAGTGTAGAAGAAGAGAGGATGAATACCAGTTTCAATATGTAACATATAATTAGGAGTATTTGAAGGTATTCCAAGGCTTTTTTTCAAGAAAAAACGTAGGAGCTTTTCAACTTCTTCATACTGCTTAAAACCCCAGACTTGAGCACCATAGCAAAGGATGGACCTGCTGACTGCTTGAAAGAGTTTAATCTTGGAATCAAATTGGATAGAGGATTTTTTCAAGAAACTGTTCCATGTCATATTAATATTATTTTTTGCCGATATTAGTTTAGTACTGAGGTGTTTCTTAAAGGTCAGCAGCTGTGTTAGCTCTATACCTAGATATTTGTACTGAGTGAGAACATCAATCGTCAAATTATTATAATACCATTTTTCATCAGCAGTTACCCTACCATGCTTTCCGAATATTACAATTTTAGATTTGTTGAGATTTAGTTTTAAATTCCATCTCATACAATATTCATACAGCTAGCCAATCATTATTTGAAGATTTTGAGGAGTATCGCTTAATAAAACAATATCATCAGCATACATAATGATTTTAATGTTCCATCTTTGTACACATATACCACTGTTAAGGAATGTACTAACTGATCGATATATTGTAACGATCAGTTGGTCATATTGTAAAACAATATATTTGATATGTGCATTATTAAATTGGCAATCAAACCAAATACAAGTGGTGTTTTCACTATAATTAAATATCAGGTATGGAAACATATTAATGGCGACGAAGACAAACAAGTAAGGATAAACATTTTTGTTTTAATTAAAAGGTAAAAAAATAATTTAAATTGTTTAAACAAAAAATTATTTTGTTTAATTAAATTGTGTTTGATTTAACTAAATTACTAATTATTACGAATAATAAAAGAAATTATAAACTTTTATGCTGCAATGCATTAAATTCAAATAAGTTTTTTTTAATAAAATAAACCACATGGTTTGAGGAAAAATTTAATGAATGGTTTTCAATTTTTTTTATTGAATATTATCAAAAAGAAATTATTACTAAATAACTAAATTCAAAGATATGGATGTTGCTTTCATTCTGGTTAAATTATAATTTTAATAAAAAAGTTATTCGTAAATATTTTTCATACGGTGTTATATGGAAAAAATAATAGGCTAAGTTTGTCTATCACTTGGTTAACTAAAATAAGATTGTGTGATTTAATAAAATAAGAAATAGTGAAAAGTAGGTTATGTGGTTAGCAGTAGGGTATTCATAGTGAATTAAAGAAATTAAATTAAGGTTATTCATAGTGAATTAAAGAAATTGAATTAAAGAAATTAAATTAAGGTTATTCCTAGTGAATTAATGAAACGAAATAGAGGTTATTCTTGTGAATTAAGGAAATTAAATTTAGGGCATTCTTTTGAATTAAGGAATTGAAAGAGAAATTCAGCTTTAAAATGATTGGATCAATTGAGCCATTTATCCCAGGAAGTGATTTTGGGCAATACTTAATGAGGATGGAAGAATTTTTTAAATGTAACGACGTGCTGGATACAAAAAAGGTGTCGTTATTTGTTACCTTTATCGGTCCCGATACTTTTGAAATTCTTTGTCGTTTGTTACATCCAGATTTACCAACATCGAAAAAGTACGATGAGTTAACAAAAGTTTTAAGAGATCACTTCCAGCCTAGCCATATAGAAATTGCGGAAAGTTATAAATTCTTTAAGAGAGAACAAAAAATCAATGAAACTATCAATGAATATATTGTGGAACTCAAAACGCTCTCAGCTACTTGTAACTTTGGAGGATTTTTAGAGAGAGCATTAAGGGATAAGTTTGTGCTGGGTCTTGTAGATGAAAAAATTCAAAATACATTGTTGTCTGAAAAAAATTTAACTTTTAAGAAAGCGTGTGAACAAGCGTTGAGTATGGAAATGACTAGGAAAGAACAAGGCAAAATTAAGTCTGAGCAATCATCGTCACAAATTCATCACGTTCAACCGTTCACTAATAGAGGCCGACAACATGTGCGGAATGGAAGTAAGCGAAGGGCGTCTATATATCGATCGCCTACTCCATTTAGACAAATCAGAAACACCAGTAGAGAAAGTGCATCGTCTAAACCATTATCAAGAAGTCCAAATACAGGCAAAAGGATATATAACTGCAACAAATGCAATGGAAGTCACCTAATTAACCAGTGTATAGCTCGTAACTGGAAATGCTTTAACTGTGGACAGATGGGTCACTCGCGAAGAGCTTGCCGAAGAAGATGGAGTTATCGACATTCAAGCAGCAGTAGAGATAGGGAAGTAATAAATAAGTATAAGTTTAAAATAAATAATTTTGTAGACTTTAGTCAATTTTCTATTGAACCACCACTTATCATTAAAATCCAAATTGAAAATAAATCTATTGAGATGGAAATTGATAGTGGGGCTTGTTTCTCTGTAATAAGTCATTTCTTTTATAAAGAATATTTTAACTATATAGGTTTACAAAACATGCAAATTAATAATATCCTTGTAATTACAGGAAGTAAAGTGGAAGTTCTAGGATATATTTCTGTCACAGTTGATTGGAATGGAGATAAATATAATTTAAAACTAACAGTGCTTAACGCATCAGCAGATTTTTTGCCTATAATTGGACGTGACTGGATGGATACAATATTTTCTGATTGGAGAAACCATTTTTTACCACAACCAAAACAAATTAATAGGGCTATTAAAATAATGGAAGCAGATGAACCAGCCTCACCGAGGATAAAACAGGTGACATTGTTTATAATTAAAGATCTGTGTATGTGAGCCCCAAAAGTTTTTGATGAGGATAATAAAGACCCAATTAATAACTTTATAGCAGATATAGTATTGAAAGAGGATGCGCAACCAATTTTCCATAGGGCGTATACGGTGCCGTTTGGCATTAGAGAAAAAGTGAGCGAGGAACTAGATCGCTTGGTGAATGAAAAATTGTTGCTACCTGTTAAATATAGTGATTGGGCTTCACCTATTGTGATTGTACCGAAGTCTGATGGATCCTTAAGAATATGTGGGGATTTTAAGGTAACTCTAAACAAATTTGTTAATATGGAACATTACCCATTACCTATTGTTGAAGATGTGTTTGCGAGTCTAGCAGGCTTCTCAATTTTTTGTGTACTAGATCTAAAGGGAGCATATGTACAGCTTTCTTTAAATGATAAATCGAAGTCGTTGGTTACGGTAAATACCCATAAGGGTTTATTTCAATTTCCAAGGTTACCGTTTGGAATATCCTCAGCACCTTCAATTTTTCAAAGTGTAATTGACCGAATTGTAGGGGATATTCCGGGGGTTATTAGTTATTTGGATGACATACTAATTGGTGGTAACGATGAAAAGGATCTTAAAAATAAATTAACTAAAGTTTTGTTGAAACTAAATGAGTTCAATGTTAAAGTTAATGGGCATAAGTGCAAATTTTTTGAAAATTCGGTGGAATACTTAGGACACGTTATTTCTAAGGATGGTATTAAACCAAACCCTAATAAGGTAGATGCCATAATGAAAGCGCCAGCCCCTACTAATGTAATGGAATTACAAAGTTTCTTAGGTTTAATAAATTATTATGGAAAATTTGTTCCGAATTTGTCTGCGTTGTTATATCCTTTGTATTGTTTGCTAAAGAAAGGTGAAAAATATGAATGGTCCGATAGTTGTGAGAAAAGTTTTAATGATTGTAAAAAGTTTTTGTCTTGTGATAATTTATTTGTGTTTTATGATCCAAAGCTCCCACTTGTGGTATCGTGTGATGCTAGTTCTTATGGTGTGGGTGCAGTTTTAGCTCATTTAGTTGATGGACTTGAGCGGCCAATTATGTTTGCGTCTAGTACGTTAAGCCCAGCTGAGAAAAATTATAGCCAGCTTCATCGGGAAGCGTTAGCCGTTGTGTTTGCTGTTAAAAAATTTTATAAGTATTTGTATGGTAAAACATTTATAATTTACAGCGATCATAAACCACTGCAGGAAATTTTCAACAATAAAAAAGGGCTACCCGCTGTTGCAGCTCAGCGTATCCATAGATGGTCTATATTTTTGTCATCGTTTAATTATGAAATTAAATATCGTAAGAGCTCGTTGATCTGTAATGCTGATGGTTTATCGCGATTACCAATAGAAGGGAATACGGGTTGGAGCGAACCACAAATAAATTCTTTTAATTTATCGAATGAATTGCCGCTAACTCAGGAAGAAATAGCAAAACAAACACAACTGGATGAAGTGTTATCGCAGGTTTTTAAATACCTAATGAATGGATGGCCAAATAATATTCCACATCAACTAAAAAACTATTTTAATATTAAAAATTCGTTATCGTGTGAGTCAAATTGTGTATTTTATGGTGATCGTATTGTAATTCCTAAGCGAATAGTAAGTAAGCGAATCGTATTGTAATTCCTAAGCGAATAGTAAGTAAAATTTTCGAAATGGATTGATGTTCACTTATTGAATAATAAGAATAATAAGAATAATAAGGATAATAAGAAGAATAATAAGAATAGTAATAACTCCGTTTCATTAGTTATTACAAAACTCAAAACGCAATTTATTATTTTTGGGCTACCTACACAGATCTGTACAGACAATGAACCTCCGTTCACCTCTAATGAGTTTGCAGGTTTTTGCTCAATGAATAACATTCAGATCACTCATAGTCCCCCTTATCATCCACAAAGCAATGGTTTGGTGGAAATGTAATGAAGCGCTTTCTCACTGGCGAACCAATGAGAATGGCATAGCAGGAAGCGTACCTAGCGAGATTGATTTTCTTGCCCCAAGCTAGCTGCAGCCCATGGGAACGATAAAGAAACCCTGCTACTTCAGCACAAATACAGAAATGTACGCTATTTACGAAAATTTGCAGAAATGGAAAGAAATACAAGTGGAAAAATGGAGACTCTGGCAACCCCAAGTGCGAAAGACCCACGATCCACACGCCCAACCCCTACATTCACTCTCAGACGCCCACACACTCACGCGTCACACATTCACCCACACATTCGACGACTAACACGCCCCCATTCAATCTCTGACACGCCTTTTCACACCCATTCACACCCCTACGTTAACCAAAAAAAATTAAACCAACTAAATGTACTCACCCCATGATTAAATCCCGACCTCCTATCCTGATTGAATCAGCCTTCCATCAGCACGTTGGTCACGTTGGATAATTCACGAAGATATTTGTATAAATAATTTGCCAACACCGAAATATAGTTGGAAACAGTTGAAAATTCAAGGTGATATTGAGCATAAACAATCAGCGAATAAATTGGAATCTATAGTTGAATATGGTGTACAATTGTTGAATAAATAAGTAATTCTCGTTGAATATGTTGTACGAATAATCGTTGAAAATCCCATGTAATGGTTAAATAATTTGCCAACACAGAAATATAGTTGGAAACAGTTGAAAATTCAAGGTAATATTTAGCATAAACAATCGGCGAATAAATTGGAATCTATAGTTGAATATGGTGTATAATTGTTGAATAAATAAGTAATTCTCGTTGAATATGTTGTACGAATAATCGTTGAAAATCCCATGTAATTGTTAAATAATTTGCCAACACAGAAATATAGTTGGAAACAGTTGAGAATTCAAGGTAATATTTAGCATAAACAATCGGCGAATAAATTGGAATCTATAGTTGGATATGGTGTATAATTGTTGAATAAATAAGTAATTCTCGTTGAATATGTTGTACAAATAATCGTTGGAAATTTCATGTAATTGTTAAATAATTTTCCAACACAGAAATATAGTTGGAAACAGTTGAAAATTCAAGGTAATATTGAGCATAAGCAATCGGTGGATAAATTGGAATTTCTGCGAAGTATGTGTTGCTGCACTATTTCAGCGATTGATGTGAAAATTGTATAAATAATGGTTGATAAAAATATGTTGCCTGTTGCGCTGCAATAACTCAGCGATTGAGGATAAGTTGATGTAGTCCTATACAACGGATAAACAACGCCGCAACAACTCAGGCAACTATTGATACACTACAAAAATGTTGCACCGATATCGCATGTAAGTTACACCACACGGAACAAGGCAATGCCGGATAAGTTAAACAATGATTCAATACTTCCTTGTGTTTAAGTTGGAAATTTATTCTTTCGGACGGACAAACATTCATATATTCTTTTGGGTAGTAATTTATTTTAAACAAAATGTTTCCATTCAGTGATTTATTTGATAACAGATAATTGATTTTAGTTCGATAAGTAATTATTAACCTAATAACACAGATAAACGATGATTCAGTGTTCTCAATACAAGCAAATAGGCTAAAATAGCTCTAACTAATTTAAATTACTTAGTTCTAACACAAAAAAAAATGTAAATATAACACTAATTTAAGTTCACATGAATAGTCTTCACACAATAAAATATTCTAATATCACATTAATTAAATTTAAATATAAAGCTATAATGCCGGATTACATCCTATGGTAGTATTAATTGATCGTAATTAGATAGTTCCAGTCAAGGAAAAATAAATTAATATACAAGCAATACGATTTGAGAACATTGATAGGACAAAATAAATAGTTCTTGGGTCAACGGACCGACGGTAGCACTAGTATTATAAATAACTTTTAATAATTAATTTCAGTAATGAAGGCCAAGCTAGCGTAATACTAATTGACTTTGACTAGATGAATAAGGTATACCAAAGTGCGTTAGTATACTAATAGCACTAATTGCAGATCTTGCACGAAACACCATACACAGTTGTTAGTACTATGAGCCCCGCATATTGCCAGTAATATATAAAAAAATAAATTTATTGAAATGGCAAATCCCGAAAATGGCTATGGAAGCTAAAAAAATTTCACTCGGTTCACAATCATTAACACTTAACAATAAATGACCGTAGGATCGATTGTCCAAATACGCTTATTATCAAAAAAAAATTATTTCACATACGCACAATTTTGTTGGTGTAGTATTGATTTACTTTCTAGAAATTGACGGATTCCATTTAGCGTTGATTCGACATGTTGATGTTCAATGCTAATTATAATATACAAAAAAAACAGAAATGCATTTTACCTTCATATAAAGTAACATCCGAGGTGTATCCGCGTGAATTCATGTACAGCGAACGAGAATACCTGTAGTCCTTTGTAATAATTATCCTCAGCATTGATTCGCCAGCTACATATGAAAATGGTTGGTTTCCTTCCTTTTTCTCACAATCAGCCAAATAATCCACCAATAAGTTCCAGTTCCAGTTTATGTATCTGGACATTAAAATTAAAACATCGCCAAAGAACATGAATTTAACTTTTTAAAGCAATAAAAATGGCACTTTGTTGCACATGACTAAGCAAAAAACACAATTTCATGTATTGTAAAACGAAACGTCAAAAATCAATTCCCTCCAATAAGAAAAAATGATCGACTACCAGTCGTCAACCATCAAAATCAGAATGTAATAAACTAAGAGAGAGAATAATTTACCTTGCTCATTATATAGCCAAATTTTTAGTCTCGCAATAACTCGAATAAAGTATTTAGAGGGGAGACAATTAATTTACATCAGATTTTCAAACTATTGGGAACTTACTATAGTTCACAAAACCGTTTGCTATTTGATAATATTGTACGAAAATAAGGTTGGGACACAGAACATTTCCGACACATCCTTAATATTTATAATTGAATTCAAAATGAATTAAATGCAGATGCGATCAATGTTATGATGTTTGGACATTTATTAAACTACACCCTACTATATCAGCACAGTGAAGTTTAGTTCAATAACGGAAGGATTGTTTAAAGCAAAATACTCATGCAAAGACAAATCAAATGTTTAACAAAGCAAAAATAGTAATTCGTTGTATGTTGACGATTGGAAACAAAATACACGTAGCCGTTATGAGGTTTTGAAAATTTCGTTGTTTCATTACGGTTTGTGTTTTAGAAAAAAATTCAAACTCAAGTAGTATGGCGAGAACAATCGAATGGAAGTATAGCGCGCATCAATTTTAGTGTGTGGTAAGATTAAATTCTGAGTAAATTTTAGTGGTTATACGGATGATGATTAAAGAAAATTATTGATTAATTCAAATTAACCAATATTATGTTATATTAATGAATAAATAAATCAGGGTAATTAGTGCAATTTTCTTTCTCCTATACGTTTGTCCGGCTATTGCAGATTTAGTTAGATTTTAAGAAATATAAGGACGCTATGGGTCAAGGAAATTACACGAAACATGACTATTAATGATGAAAGGATGAGAAACCATTACAAGCGGTACGGATTAATATAAGGAACAACAACTAAGGAAGCTGCGACTATCATATACTATATTAGTCCAGACTATCCATTACAGAACAAGTGCTTTTTGGACGGAGACTCACGACCAAAAAGAAGTTGAAAAAGGCATAGGCTGGTCACAAATAGACCTGGCATATCCATATTAGTGTGAGGAGGCACTTCAACGTTCCACAAATTAGCAATCAAATCGATCGGTATTACAAACCCAGTCTTCGCAGGAACAAAGTAACAAAGTAACTATGATTATATAAAAAAAACTTTTGGAGGGGTAACGATAAAAACGGTATTCTACTCTATTGCAAGCGATGGATAACTAAAGTCTTCCAGACCCAATTTCGGGCAGATCTGGGGGTTCCCGAGACTCTAAAGTCAAAAAAAAATTTTTGTATTCAATCTGCTACAGATCGAAAAGAAAACCACCATTGGACCGACTCCTTTAATGAAACCTCCGACACAATTTCGTTTTTACGTTATGCAGGCTCGCAACCCACACCTGAACTAACACGAGTCTCATGCGTCTCCGACTACTCTAGCTGGGCTACACTGTTGTACGCTTCCGTCCAAGTGACTCTGAAGGCTGAAAAGAAGAAAACTATTCACATAGTTTCAAAGCAACTAATTGAACCAAATTCAATACGGGCAATCTCGGCACTTTCGCGTGCAAATAGTCAAGAAAAAAAAATAAAAACAATTTTTGAAACAAGACCTGAACACCAAAGTTGATACACACTCACTGAACTGTGAATTCAAGACGGAACTACCCTCATATGGTCGTCGATAATCTTGACTTACAATGGCGGTAAAACACAAGCGAATGTTACTAACATACTGACAAAAGAAATTATCACCGATATTAGGCACGAATGTCCTTGGAATGGTAAACACCTCTACGTTTAGAAGCCAGGTCTTCCAGTTCGTAAGCAGCGCTACCTACCAACCTTCAAACGTTGGCTTCGCAAACTTTTGTGAGAGCGATACAGATAATTTTCGGCCGTTTATCTGCATTGCCCATAATCAATATTACGACAGAATACACTATTTTGTTTTTGCTAAACCCCCAAGAGATGAAGTTGGTGGATTGTGGGCCCTCGCAATACACTCGTCAGCGTATCCCTCGGGTAACCACAATCTCCATACCTCGCCCCTTGGAAGAATCTCAATATCTAAAACCCAAGCCAGCATATCACCTGGCCTGAAATTAGGTTATCTGCGAATACAGGAATAGACAATGTCGGAGCTTATTGTCGGCAATAGAACTATCAATTATTTTCTTAAATTCATTCATAGGTGATTCAATATACTTGCCACTGACAAAATTTCTGGTTGTCAATTATTTGAGAATTTGGTGAATCGATTGATTCATTTCTACTATCATCAGCATCATAAATTTCATCATATTTTAACTTTTCCACATCGTAACAAAATCAACACCTTGATCTTTTGAACTTGGAAATTTTAAAACTGACATTTTTGTTTTTGAAATTTGAACCTATCCAAGCCGGTTTAAACAAATGTTATTGATACTCCAAGGCTTCAGGAACATCCCGCTCGACCAATTCGATGTAAATAATTCAGTGATGGATTTGGAACATCAAGATTTATTATTAAATTTATATTTTCTGCATCAATTCTGCGTGACTGTGATTAGAATACGAAAGTTGAATTCTCTTATATTTTTCTAATAATTTAAGACGTTATGTTTGCTCATGTGCGCCCTTTATCGTTAATCAATAATTTAAAATAGCGTTCGGCACGGGATTGAGAATTGGTGAGCATTGAACATTGCTTACACGAAATCACCCGGAATATGTTTTTCTATTTCTACAATCCACAATTTCATTTCATTGAAATTATTTTCTGGCTGTGGAATTGCGTAACCAAATTGTTTGATTCCATGTTAAATTGGCATTTCGCGTTTTGGTGCGACATCGATGGGATTCGGCATATAATTCCGTAGGATTGTTCGAAATTTTTCATCTAAAGTGACGCTGGCCACCAGTAATTGTTCACCACTACGTAAATACCGATTAAATCGTTTGTTCGATACCAGATATGAGGTTTGAAGAAGTCAATTGACTTCATCGAATACAAAAATGTTTATGTTATCCGTATTTAAAATTTTATCTACAATAGGTCGAGGCATTCGACCCGATGTACCAACCATAACGATTCGTCAATTTTATCAGCAGCTGACATTATGAAAAACTCAAACCGCCGCACAGGACTAGAACAATAAGGCAAGTATATGGAGAGAAAATTGTTACACTATCGATGCGAACGTTGAATCCAAATAAACAATTTAATTATTAACAGAAAAGATTATTTTATTACAATACTTGATTACTTTGAATATTTTAGAGCAGAATTTAAAAAAAATTATATGGAAATTTAGTTATTCAAACCTCAAACAGCTACGCGATATCTGACCAATTCGTCAATTATATTAAATAAGATTTATTATTGTCTCGATATTATTTTACTACTATTTACAATTGTTTTCCCAGGTGCTGATATATGAACAGAACACACATAAACGGTGAGATTTGAGAGAAAATAAGTATACTACAAATATGGCAGAAGATGTGAACAAAAGAAAATTTACAGACCCAATTCCGGGCAGGTCTGACGGTTCCCGATACTCAAAAAAAACGGAGTAACAAACAACAAAAAAAAATAGAAGTACGGCAAGCCTACCGGTTTGACAAGAAAGTTAAACTTAAAATTATAAATTAATAATGTATATTTGATTTGTTCTTTCTTTTGAAAAATTGTTAACAAACAATAAAATACGATAATTTATTTATGGTTAATCTTGATTAAATCGTATTATTTTTTTTTTTTCTTTTAACTTAATATCGTATTTTATTGCTTATAAACCATGAACTATCAAGCTAACTTAAAAATATGGAGGGGCTGAAATCTCACAGCTCTGAGATATCAAGACTTCGGTCTGGGTTAAGGATTTTGATATAGTTTTCGGCAAAAAACTTTTATGAGGACATGGTTTTTAGTTTTGGGCAGCGATGTATATCAAACATAACTCTTTGTTAAAGTACAAGTATTTTTTATCTCTGTTTAGAAATTTATTACAAAACTAACACGAAACATCAATACGTTGCCGGAAAATTATAATGAAAATTCCAAAAATATTGTTAAATTAAATAAAATCAAACTTTTTCAAAATTCCAAAAATATTCCAAATATTAGAATCAAATATTTAAATATTTTCTAAATTCCAATAATATTTCAAAAATTCTTAAAAATTCAAACTTTTTCCAAAATTCTAAACATATTGCAAAAATTATTACAAAATCAAAAATTCAAACTTTTTTCAAAATTCCAAAAATTATAATAATATCAAAAATTAAAAATTTTTCAAAATTCTAAAAATATTTCAAAAATTCTTACAAAATCAAAAATTAAAACTTTTTCCGAAATTCTAAAAATATTGCAAAAATTATTACGAAATCAAAAATACAAACTTTTTCAAAATTCCAAAAATATTTCAAAAACTACAACAAATTCAAAAATTTCCATGTCCAATTTCATTTTAAATTACATTTACGTCATAAAAACAGCTACATTTTTTTTCCCAAAATATTGGCTAAAAAATTAAATGAAATAATTTTTTGACACACTTGACATTATTTTTTGACAAACTTATAATGCCATAATTCTCAATAATAATAATAAAATATCATGTCATACGAACTATTAATTTTATTTTTTTCTAAAAAAATTGGGTAAAAAATAAATAAAAACCTTTCTTTTGACACACTTGACAACATTTTTTGACAAACTTATAATGCCATAATTCTCAATAATAATAATAAAATTTCATTTCAAACAAACAATTTATTTTTTTTCCAAAAAATTGGGTAAAAAACTAAATAAAAATCTTTTGACACACTTGACAACATTTTGTTGACAAACCTATAATGCCATAATTCTCAATATTAATAATAAAATTTCATTTCAAACAAACAATTTTATTTCCAAAAAATTGGGTAAAAAAAATAAAAATCTTTCTTTTGACACACTTGACAACACTTTTTTGACAAACTTATAATGCCATAATTCTGAATAATAATAATAAAACTTCATTTCAAACAAACAAATTAATTTTATATTTTTTTCCAAAAATTTAGGTAAAAAAATAAACAAAAATCTTTCTTTTGACACACTTGACAACTTTTTTTTGACAAACTTATAATGCAATAATCTAGTTTTTGATCTCACATACCACTTCCGACCATCAAGATTTCTCCAAATTCAATGTTCCTACTCGTAATCACTTAAAATGAACGTTTTTTAAGCCAAAAATATGCAAATTTCCTTGTTTTGACACACTTAATGATTTTTTTGACACACTTCCGGTACAGTTATCGAACACAGCGTCCTTTCGGACCTGTCCCTTGAGTATACCTATTTTTAGAAAAAAAAATTTTTGAAATCCCTCCAGTAGTTTTCCCTGCAGCGTAGGTAATGACGGCCGGCCGGCCGACAGACAGACATACATTTTTTTTTTTTTGCTTTTTTAGAATCAGGAGGTCCTAAAACGTCGAGAAATGTCAAAAAAAGTGGGGGTAAGAATTTCACTTTGAGCTCATGAATGTAATACTTAGGTCTTTCAGACCGAAGTAATTATCATGCACACTAAGTCTAATAATCAATAATATAATAAAAAAATCTTGATACGTGCTATGTTGAATCTTGATTTAGAAGGTTTGATTTTCTAAGTTTTATTTTGACTCCTTAGTTTCCAATAATTTTAGTTTTAAATAATTTCAATTAATTTACGTTCCTTAGATTCCAATAATTTTAGTGTCTTAGTTTTATATAATTTTAATTTGGGGTGTCCTAAAAAAAATGAGAGAGAACAGGAATTAGCATATGCAAAAATCAGCAGTTTTATTCATTTATCAACAAATATTTACTTATTTATTTATTAATATATGTTTATTTATTTATTTAATATATTTATTTATTTATTTATTTACTGATGACGGACGGACGGACCAATCAAGGGGGGAGTTCACCACACCTGGGGTTGAAGGTGGTGATCGCCGGTCTTTCATTATTAGTTTGATGTTTTTATTTTGTTGTGGGACCAAAGAAAAAATTTAAAATAACCTACGTTAAAGGATGGGAAAAGGTAGGGGAAAGGGAGCAAGAAGGGAGATATAAGGATGGGAAAAAAGTAGGGGGGGGAAGGAATAAGGTGGGGTATGTGTCGTCGGCCCGTCACCCGGATGACAAGTGCCGCCGGAATGGTCAGAGGATAAATCCTCTGCACCATTATTCAATCAACCGACACCTCTCATCCGCGATCGAGAACGACGAAACATACGGGGAGGTGCTATGATCTGAGTCAATCCAATTAACTCGCGACATGAAGGCTGGGCGAACATCTTCCCTCAGCAGTTGATATCAAACTGCTTTAGAAGATGTTCCCCAGTATCATTCGCGAGAACTGGACAACTCAGATCATAGGATGCTAACGCTCCTGGGAGGGGCCTCTATCGTTAAGGAGACGGTAGCTCGGATGAGAGTCCCGATGTCACAACGAACCCAGAGCATGACCAGATGACCAGACTGGATGTAGTAGGCGTAAACACCATTCTACAAAAAATCTAAGTCTGGCATCTGGTCACCCCCGGCATTCCCCGTGCCAACAAGAAACCCATCCGCTACTAGGGTACGTGGGATTGTAACCCCCATTGAGAATAATTCCGAAGAACTATTCTCACCCTTGCGTTACAGAAAAAATACAAAAAAAAAGGAGAAGTTTTGCTGGAGACGTAGGGACGCAACACCCCATCAAAGTAAGTCTGAGGAGTCTCAGACTTCCTTCGCTCCTGCGTGTATGAAGCAGGGAATTGCTTCTACGCCGCCAGAGTCTTTACTATTGTTTTAGTGGAAAATGAAATTAAATTTGAAGAAAAAATTTTTTAAAAAAAATTTTCCAAGTTTTTTGAAAATATGGAGGGACTCCTCCAGAGTCCTACATTGCTGTAGGGACCCTTAGAGAAGCCCCACGTTGGGCGCCAATTTGTAATGAAGCGCTTTCTCACTGGCGAACCAATGAGAATGGCATAGCAGGAAGCGTACCTAGCGAGATTGATTTTCTTGCCCCAAGCTAGCTGCAACCCATGGGAACGATAAAGAAACCCTGCTACTTCAGCACAAATACAGAAATGTACGCTATTTACGAAAATTTGCAGAAATGGAAAGAAATACAAGTGGAAAAATGGAGACTCTGGCGACCCCAAGTGCGAAAGACCCACGATCCACACGCCCAACCCCTACATTCACTCTCAGACGACCACACACTCACGCGTCACACATTCACCCACACATTCGACGACTAACACGCCCCCATTCAATCTCTGACACGCCTTTTCACACCCATTCACACCCCTACGTTAACCAAAAAAAATTAAACCAACTAAATGTACTCACCCCATGATTAAATCCCGACCTCCTATCCTGATTGAATCAGCCTTCCATCAGCACGTTGGTCACGTTGGATAATTCACGAAGATATTTGTATAAATAATTTGCCAACACCGAAATATAGTTGGAAACAGTTGAAAATTCAAGCATAAACAATCTGCGAATAAATTGGAATCTATAGTTGAATATGGTGTACAATTGTTGAATAAATAAGTAATTCTCGTTGAATATGTTGTACGAATAATCGTTGAAAATCCCATGTAATGGTTAAATAATTTGCCAACACAGAAATATAGTTGGAAACAGTTGAAAATTCAAGGTAATATTTAGCATAAACAATCGGCGAATAAATTGGAATCTATAGTTGAATATGGTGTATAATTGTTGAATAAATAAGTAATTCTCGTTGAACATGTTGTACGAATAATCGTTGAAAATCCCATGTAATTGTTAAATAATTTGCCAACACAGAAATATAGTTGGAAACAGTTGAGAATTCAAGGTAATATTTAGCATAAACAATCGGCGAATAAATTGGAATCTATAGTTGGATATGGTGTATAATTGTTGAATAAATAAGTAATTCTCGTTGAATATGTTGTACAAATAATCGTTGGAAATTTCATGTAATTGTTAAATAATTTTCCAACACAGAAATATAGTTGGAAACAGTTGAAAATTCAAGGTAATATTGAGCATAAGCAATCGGTGGATAAATTGGAATTTCTGCGAAGTATGTGTTGCTGCACTATTTCAGCGATTGATGTGAAAATTGTATAAATAATGGTTGATAAAAATATGTTGCCTGTTGCGCTGCAATAACTCAGCGATTGAGGATAAGTTGATGTAGTCCTATACAACGGATAAACAACTCAGGCAACTATTGATACACTACAAAAATGTTGCACCGATATCGCATGTAAGTTACACCACACGGAACAAGGCAATGCCGGATAAGTTAAACAATGATTCAATACTTCCTTGTGTTTAAGTTGGAAATTTATTCTTTCGGACGGACAAACATTCATATATTCTTTTGGGTAGTAATTTATTTTAAACAAAATGTTTCCATTCAGTGATTTATTTGATAACAGATAATTGATTTTAGTTCGATAAGTAATTATTAACATAATAACACAGATAAACGATGATTCAGTGTTCTCAATACAAGCAAATAGGCTAAAATAGCTCTAACTAATTTAAATTACTTAGTTCTAACACAAAAAAAAATGTAAATATAACACTAATTTAAGTTCACATGAATAGTCTTCACACAATAAAATATTCTAATATCACATTAATTAAATTTAAATATAAAGCTATAATGCCGGATTACATCCTATGGTAGTATTAATTGATCGTAATTAGATAGTTCCAGTCAAGGAAAAATAAATTAATATACAAGCAATACGATTTGAGAACATTGATAGGACAAAATAAATAGTTCTTGGGTCAACGGACCGACGGTAGCACTAGTATTATAAATAACTTTTAATAATTAATTTCAGTAATGAAGGCCAAGCTAGCGTAATACTAATTGACTTTGACTAGATGAATCAGGTATACCAAAGTGCGTTAGTATACTAATAGCACTAATTGCAGATCTTGCACGAAACACCATACACAGTTGTTAGTACTATGAGCCCCGCATATTGCCAGTAATATATAAAAAAATAAATTTATTGAAATGGCAAATCCCGAAAATGGCTATGGAAGCTAAAAAAAATTTCACTCGGTTCACAATCATTAACACTTAACAATAAATGACCGTAGGATCGATTGTCCAAATACGCTTATTATCAAAAAAAAATCATTTCACATACGCACAATTTTGTTGGTGTAGTATTGATTTACTTTCTAGAAATTGACGGATTCCATTTAGCGTTGATTCGACATGTTGATGTTCAATGCTAATTATAATATACAAAAAAAACAGAAATGCATTTTACCTTCATATAAAGTAACATCCGAGGTGTATCCGCGTGAATTCATGTACAGCGAACGAGAATACCTGTAGTCCTTTGTAATAATTATCCTCAGCATTGATTCGCCAACTACATATGAAAATGGTTGGTTTCCTTCCTTTTTCTCACAATCAGCCAAATAATCCACCAATAAGTTCCAGTTCCAGTTTATGTATCTGGACATTAAAATTAAAACATCGCCAAAGAACATGAATTTAACTTTTTAAAGCAATAAAAATGGCACTTTGTTGCACATGACTAAGCAAAAAACACAATTTCATGTATTGTAAAACGAAACGTCAAAAATCAATTCCCTCCAATAAGAAAAAATGATCGACTACCAGTCGTCAACCATCAAAATCAGAATGTAATAAACTAAGAGAGAGAATAATTTACCGTGCTCATTATATAGCCAAATTTTTAGTCTCGCAATAACTCGAATAAAGTATTTAGAGGGGAGACCATTAATTTACATCAGATTTTCAAACTATTGGGAACTTACTATAGTTCACAAAACCGTTTGCTATTTGATAATATTGTACGAAAATAAGGTTGGGACACAGAACATTTCCGACACATCCATAATATTTATAATTGAATTCAAAATGAATTAAATGCAGATGCGATCAATGTTATGATGTTTGGACATTTATTAAACTACACCCTACTATATCAGCACAGTGAAGTTCAGTTCAATAACGGAAGGATTGTTTAAAGCAAAATACTCATGCAAAGACAAATCAAATGTTTAACAAAGCAAAAATAGTAATTCGTTGTATGTTGACGATTGGAAACAAAATACACGTAGCCGTTATGAGGTTTTGAAAATTTCGTTGTTTCATTACGGTTTGTGTTTTAGAAAAAAATTCAAACTCAAGTAGTATGGCGAGAACAATCGAATGGAAGTATAGCGCGCGTCAATTTTAGTGTGTGGTAAGATTAAATTCTGAGTAAATTTTAGTGGTTATACGGATGATGATTAAAGAAAATTATTGATTAATTCAAATTAACCAATATTATGTTATATTAATGAATAAATAAATCAGGGTAATTAGTGCAATTTTCTTTCTCCTATACGTTTGTCCGGCTATTGCAGATTTAGTTAGATTTTAAGAAATATAAGGACGCTATGGGTCAAGGAAATTACACGAAACATGACTATTGATGATGAAGGGATGAGAAACCATTACAAGCGGTACGGATTAATATAAGGAACAACAACTAAGGAAGCTGCGACTATCATATACTATATTAGTCCAGACTATCCATTACAGAAAGAGCAGTTCAGACTGTAAAAAATTGTTTAAAAAAATCAGCAAATGAAAGGCAAAACATCACTGAGCTGATAAATAATTTTCTTTTTGATTATAGAGTAACACCATCAACTGTGACAGGAGTATCTCCAGCTGCTTCTATTTTTAAGTTTAAACCAAAAACCATACTAACCAAATTAAATGACAGAAATGAAAATAAGAAACAAGTTAAATTTCAAGATCAACAACAAGCAAATAAAATATTTATGAAAGCAAAGCAAAATAAAAATTTCCATTTAAAGGCGGGTCAAAAAATTTTATATCTAAATAATTTCCAAAAAAACGATACAAAGTGGATCGAAGGCGAAATAATCGAAAGAATATCCAGTCTTTTGTATCGTATAAGAATAAGAGGCAGCACTCGTACCGCGCATAGGAATCAATTAAAGATTTTTGATTCAAGGCGTAATAAGTTTAGTTGGTATCCAACTGCTAATGTTGGTGTCAGAAATAATAAGAGAAAGCATAAAGCTTTAGAATTGCCACCGCGGAAGCGTTTTGCAAGGTCAACTAGAACAAAATATTTCTTGAGAGATAGTCTCTAGTTTTACAAGAATTTTCTGATGTTAAAAAAAAAAAAAAAAAAAAAAAAAAAAAAAAAAAAAAAATAAATAAAAAAAAAAAAACAAAGTTATTGTTATTTTGAATGTTTATATTTTTTCCTGTTGATCTTGAAATTTAGAAAGAAAATATAATAGTAAAAAAATTAATAAATAAATAAATTAAAAGGAAGAAGTATGATAAATAGGATTAAATTAATAAATTAAATAATTAATAAATAAATAAAATAAATAAACAAAATAAATAAATTAATAAATTAAATGATTAATAAATAAAATTAATAAATAATAATTAAATTTACATGTAATTTTGTTCAATATTTAAATTAGGATATTTTTATATTTATTTTCGTTCTCATCTTAAAAGGGAGAAATGTTAAGGAATGTACTAACTGATCGATATATTGTAACGATCAGTTGGTCATATTGTAAAACAATATATTTGATATGTGCATTATTAAATTGGCAATCAAACCAAATACAAGTGGTGTTTTCACTATAATTAAATATCAGGTATGGAAACATATTAACCACCACATAGAAAATCATTTAAGTCATTTAGAAACAAAGAGAACAGTAATGGGCTTAGCAGACATCCCTGCTTCACACCCATATTACACTCAAACCACCCAGAGACCGATTGACCATCCCAAACACACGACTGCGAGCCATAGTAAAACTGTTTTAAAAAATTTACAAACCTTGTAGGAACACCCGAGTTGTGCAGTTTGTAATAGAGAGCTTCTCTATTAATGCAATCGAAGGCTGATCTGAAGTCGACAAAAAAAGTATACGTTTTTAACCGGTTCTTCTGCCGCAGTTTAATAATACTGATGAGTGAGAAAATACAATCAACGGTGGAGTAGCCTTTACGGAACCCGAATTGAAAATCATTCAATATTTTGTTTTTAGACACCCAAGCCTCAAGTCTCGCAAGTAACACACCTGTCAAAATTTTCCCAATTGTATCTGAAAAGGATATTGCTCTATAGCTATTAGGGTCATTTTGGTTCCCTTTTTTATATATTGGAAAAATTATTGTTTTCTTCAAGGAATGCGGTATTTGGCAGTCAGTGTATATTTTGGATATCACTCCGGTCATTTTATTTAGAAAGGGTTCTGGTGCATGTTTATAGAATTCGTACGGTATCCTATCGGGCCCAGGTGCTTCATTGTTTTTTGCCCGTTTCAGGACAGTTATAATTTCATCCAAGTTAATTTCATTATCTAATGCGCAATCAGGAATGTTTGGTTCCGCATAGAGAGTGAGTGGAGCGTTAACTGGCGGGTTTAGCAGTTTCCTGAAATGATTTTCAAATTCCCTAGCTGATACATTATTTCCACGCATAAAGCCTTTACCACACAGTTCCTTGGCAATTTCCCACCACATTTTACTATCGAAGACCAATGATATTCGTATTTCAAGATCTCTATAATATTTAGCGCGCTTTGTCCTGCACATTTGCTTAAACATAGAATTTATTTTCATGTACATTTCTTTAGATGTTAGCGAATTATCTTTGCGAAACAGTTTTAGAAAATGGAAAGAGCGATTTCTCAAATTACGACATTCTGAGTCAAACCATTTTTGTTTGGGTTTTATTTTTCCGGAAAGCGTACGATTGGGGTCATAATTAGATGCGAGATAGATCGCCTCTGTCAAAGCCTCAATGCTTTCATCCAATGCAGTATGAGTGCTATCAATAATTCTTTGATCCAATTTTTTTTGGTAAGAGGATACCATTTTATCATTCCATATAAGCTTGGGAAGCAGGTTCATATTTTGACACAAATCTTGATCATCCACATAAATATGCAAACTAATAGGTAGATGATCTGAGAACGGTTGAGAAACCACTTCAAAGTCTTTTACGCGATCTAAACAATCTATTGAAACGGCACAGAAGTCTATGACAGATAATCCTTGCGCGCCCACGAAAGTAAATTCTCCAGGATAATCACCAGGGGCTCTTCCATTTAATATTATCGCGCCAATGTCATCTAGTAGCTCCAAAAACTTATTTCCTTTTGAATCAATTTTTTTATCCTTAGATACACGTTTTTCAGTTAAAGTTGGGTTCATATTTAAAACAGAAATATCAATAATTTGAGAATCTCCAATCCGCAAGTTTAAATCACCAATAACGATGAAATTTGTAAGTTGAGAATCAGAGAAAAATGTTTTCAAATTGTCAAAGAGCTCATTCCAGTTCTTGCTATTCAAATAAATTGGTATAACTGCAATATTTATTGTACCTGTATTAATTTGTACAAAATTAATTCCATTATAAGTTATATATTTAAACATGTGCGAACCACTTTGCTTATACCCAAATAAGTACCCTCCACTTGCTCTTCCAAATCTGTTTTCCTTCACAGCTGGTACCAACATCAATTCAAAACCCGGAAAATACGCACTAATATTTGGAGAGTTTTCATCAGTTATAAACGTTTCGTAAAGGCAAAACAAGTCATAACGACTTACGAACGAAAAAAAATTGGGTAAAATTAATTTGCTTTGAAAACCATGTATATTGTATGAAAGGACTGAGAGAAAATTTTTAATTTAATTTTTTGTTATATTACCTGGGCAGACGACTCTTAATTGCTAATTGGTGTTGCTAGTTGCATAAATACTGTTTCTTTCATTTTTTATATCCTTTATGAAATTACTCCAATCATATGCACATACTTCATTCAACATTTGCAGAGCATCACAAATAAAATAAATAAAATAATTAAATAATTAAAAGGAAGAAGTATGATAAATAGGATTAAATTAATAAATTAAATAATTAATAAATAAATAAAATAAATAAACAAAATAAATAAATTAATAAATTAAATGATTAATAAATAAAATTAATAAATAATAATTAAATTTACATGTAATTTTGTTCAATATTTAAATTAGGATATTTTTATATTTATTTTCGTTCTCATCTTAAAAGGGAGAAATGTTAAGGAATGTACTAACTGATCGATATATTGTAACGATCAGTTGGTCATATTGTAAAACAATATATTTGATATGTGCATTATTAAATTGGCAATCAAACCAAATACAAGTGGTGTTTTCACTATAATTAAATATCAGGTATGGAAACATATTAACCACCACATAGAAAATCATTTAAGTCATTTAGAAACAAAGAGAACAGTAATGGGCTTAGCAGACATCCCTGCTTCACACCCATATTACACTCAAACCACCCAGAGACCGATTGACCATCCCAAACACACGACTGCGAGCCATAGTAAAACTGTTTTAAAAAATTAAAACCTATTTATTAAAACCGTTTACGAATAGACGTATAATTGATTTTCTCTCATTACTTAATTAAATTATTAAATACTGTTCAAGCTTAACAGCTATTTATCTGTCCAAATATTAAATGTATAGTGAATAATTTTATTTTTTGTTAAAAGTTATTACTTATTTTGTGATATTAAAATTATTAAATTGTGTTTTTAATTACTGTTTTGATTAAACAAATAGTAAATAGTTAGTGATATAACTGTCTGTAATGGTATGCACAACTTGCAATAACAAAATTTCTAGAAATAAAAAAGGTGTGAAATGTGCTGTGTGCAACCTTGAGTCGCATTTATCGTGTGCTGGTCTTTCAGTTTCAATTATATCGGATATTGAATCCGGAGTCTTGCAATGGAAATGTGCCTCATGTCGAGATGTATCTATTTCTGAATCATCTAAAATAAATTTAAGTGATGATGTGGATGAACCTGTTGACGACTTACAACATTCGATAAGCTTATTTGGTAAAGAACTAACTTCATTAAATAAACGTCAAGACCACTTCTTTTCGTCAATAAACAATTTAAATCTCAAGTTCGATAATATTATAAAACTAGCTAAAAAAATTGATGAAAACAGCCACAAATTTAAATTACTTGAGGATGAAAATAAACAGCTGAAAACCAAAATATACAATATTGAACGTTCGGTGGATCATCTCAATGAAAAAGCTAATCATCTAAATTTGGTTTTGCATGGAATTCCAGTAAACGATGGTGAAAATTTACAAAACATATCTACTGAAATATTCAAGTTTCTTGACATCCCGTCAACTTCTATTGATGTATCTAATATAAACCGTCAAGTTACTCACAATAGTGGAGCTAAAAAAACTGTTGCACCAATTGTTATGCAATGCAACAATCTACATATTAAGCATAAAATTGTTGATTCATACAAAGTAAAAAAAACAATTCTTAAACGTCCTTTAAAAATTACCGATATTGGATTTAAAGTTCAACAACCTTGTGATAATAATGATTTTTTCATCACCAATCATTTAACAGTTTTTAAAAAAAATTTATTATTTAAAGCCAAACAATTAAAAATTGAAAAAAAATTTAATTACGTATGGGAGCAAAACAACGATATTCTGGTACGCAAAAACAATAGTACAAGAATTATGAAGATCAAATCTGAAGAACAAATTCAAGATCTACTTAAAAATAATATATCGTTGGAAAAATAGCAGGAGTTACTTAGTTTAAAGAATAATCGGTATATTTAGCTAATTTTTGGTAGTGTATTAAATCAATTTTTGATTTGTTTAATTTATTTGCTTAATTTTTTTGCTTGTATTTTTATTTTGTTTATAATTTGTTTATATTTAACTAAAATTTTGCAATGAATTCATTGTCAATCTACTTTCAGAACGTAAATGGATTAAGAACAAAGATGATTGATTTTTTGAACAATGTTAGGACGTGTTTTTATGACATAATTTGCTTAAATGAAACCTTTTTAAATGATAGTATCGTTAATGCTGAACTATTTACTGATAATTATATTATATACAGAAAGGATAGGAATATATCTCTATTTCCTAATAAAACTGATGGTGGTGGTTGCCTAATTGCTGTAAGTAATAAATATTTATCTTATCGACTTCCATTATGGGAGAAATATTCGGAGGAAGTTTGGATATGTATTAAACTGAGCACCAGTTCAAATCTATACCTTAATGTACCATATATTTATCCCGGAGCTACCTCGCATGAATATGACGATTACTGTGAAAATTTAAACTCAATAATTAATAGTTTCAAAAACAATTCTCATTTTCTAATCATTGGTGATTTCAATCTACCTAAAATCAAATGGGATGTTACTAGACATAATTATACCAAACCGGCAATAATAGGTAACGGCCCTGAACAAGTCCTTATTGAAACTTTATTTTTAACAGATCTTTATCAATATAATAAGCATAAGAACTCAAGTAATAATGTTTTAGATCTTGTTTTGACAAACTTGCCACCTAGCAATATCAATGTTGTTCAAGCTTGTGATATATTATCTAAACTGGATCGACATCATCCTGCAATCGAAATAGTGGTCAAATTGAACAAATTACAACTTTTGAAACAAACAAGAACTTCAAAACTGAATTTTGGTCGTTGTGACTATAATCTAATCAATAATCAAATTAGACTAGTTGACTGGGTATCTATTCTATCAAACCTAAACACGGAACAATCAGTTCAATTCTTCTGTGATACAATTAATAATATTATTAATAATTTAGTTCCCAGAGTTCACGCTAGAAATCAGAGTGTATATCCCGAATGGTACTCAAGTCAATTAATCAAACTAATTAAAATTAAATTCAACATGCATAAAAAATTTAAAAAGACGAATGATCCGGAGTATTATACTCTGTTTTCTAAGCTACGTTCTATAATCAAGTACGAAATAACTAAATGCCATCTAAATTACATAGCATCGATTGAAGATGCTATTTCCAATGATTCTAAAAAGTTTTGGTCCTACACTAAAAGCTTAAACAAAACGAATGTAATACCAGCTTCAATGCATCTCAACCAAAGTTATGTAACTTCTTCAACAAATATAATAATAATAATAATAATAAGCTTTATTTTTGTTTCTTCAAAAAAATTATACATACTAAATGTTCTATTTAGGCTTAACTACAAAAAAAACAATGGACCAGCGGTCCGTCTGTTCGCTTGCATAATAAATACCAAATTAAAACAATTCAAGAATATTAGAACCTAAATATTTTGGACAGCAAAAATGAATAGGAGAATATCATATAGACATTCATATGTATATAAACATTAGTAGATTCAATCCCTGTTGGTTGGACATTCTCTTTTCTTTCTCTTTTGTTAGTAATTAAACTCATTAATGAGTTGGTTTCTATAATTCCAGGCTTCCAGGCAAAAATTATACAGATCCTTCCAGTTTCTATATCCATTTAGCACATCAAAAACATCCTGCCGAGACAATGCATCGTACCCAAAGTATCGTTTCCTGATTGTTCCAAGAACTGGACAGATAGCAACAAAGTGGATAGCATCTTCACGTACATTGAGATTGCATATAGAACAGTTTTGGGCATTGCCTGATCGCCAAGGCCGGTAATTGAGGTTTATCAGATCTCCTCGTATTTTAAAGATCCAACTTTGCATCCGTACATCCATAGTTGTAAGTAGGTAATGACGCTCATCCAGGTTAAGAGCAAAGGTGCTATAGGCGTAATGATTTTTTGAAACTCGGGCTTTTTCCATGTTCGAAATTACAGATTGGGTTCTCACTTTTGCCAGAATACTGTTCAGTTCAATTGTTAATGTGCAAATATCCCCTACAGATTCACGCAGTGTGCACAGATGCATTGTAGCTAGACTTTGCCAGCCTCTAAACCAGGATGTTTTATTTCTTATAATCTCATTAGCCAGAAATCGAGGTAGTCTCTCTGTTGGTAGCTGCAACACGTTTACTATGTACTTGAAGTGTAGTTTGAGTGTATGCACAAAAATTTCACTTCTATTCGTTTCCAATAATAGCATGTAGTTTGGTGTGTTCCTCGGCAGTCCTAGAATTTTCTTAATAAATAACCTCTGCAATTTTTCCACTTGGTCATAGGCTTCCCAACCCCAAATCTGGCATCCGTAGCACATTATTGATCTACTAACTGCATCAAAGACCTGCATTTTGGCTGCAATTGGAACCGCTGATGTTGTTACAAGATCCTTCCACACCACATTTAGCGCTTGTTTGGCATAGGTTAATTGCTGATCCATGTGTGAACTCATTGAAAACTGTGGGGTCAAGATCATACCAAGATATTTGTAAGAATTTACCACTTCAATCGCTTGGCCATTCAGCCACCAGTTTTTTATCGCTGCTTTCTTTCCACCATTGCTAAATATCATTATCTTCGATTTACCTAGGTTAATAATTAAGTTCCACATATTGCAATACTCTTCCAGGCGATTTATCATCTTCTGCAATACTTCGGGGCTTGGCGCCAAAAGCACTATATCATCTGCAAACATCAAGACTTTAATTCGAAGATCACCAATAAGTATTCCTCCACACAGAAAGTCAACTAAGTCGTTCAAAAATAAAGCAAACAGTAGAGGACTGAGTAAACAGCCCTGCTTTACCCCCATTTCCGTAGCAAACCATTCTGATAGGTCAACGCCATTCCAAACAGCTGCTTTTGTATTTTCATAAAGACTCCTTAATACCCTTAAAAATTTCGTCGACACATTAGCACTGCTTAGTTTATAAAACAGAGATGATCTTAAAATGGTATCGAAAGCTGATTTTAAGTCCACAAAAAATGTGTAAATTTTTTGCCCCTTAGAGCGTAGTCGCAGGGTTACGATGCTTTTAAGATTAAATATATTATCAAACGTAGAATACCCCTTTCTGAATCCAGCTTGAAATTCGTTGAGCACTTTGTTTTCCATTACCCATTTTTCTAATCTACCTAGTAATATGCTGCAAAAAATTTTTGTAACCGAATCCATAAAAGAAATACCTCTATAATTTTCAGGTACCGAGCTGTCACCCTTCTTATGAATTGGGAAAATGAGTGATTCCTTAAAAGACGGTGGCATCTCTCTTGTTTCGAAAATTGTATTATAAAATGAAAGCAAATATAATAGAAAACTATTAGGTGCATTTTTGTAGAACTCGTATGGTATTCTGTCTGCTCCAGGTGCTTTGTTGTGTTTCAATTTACCTAGAACATCTTGTAGTTCGTCCATTTTTATTGCACTATCAAGTGTATCATTTTCTATATATGGTTCCACTGTTAATACCGTTGTGTAATTCATTTGTGGTGAGAGTAGTGACTTAAAATAACCAGCAAGAGCTGGGACCCCAACCGAGCAAACTGCAGTATCCTTGCGGCGCAAAGTTTTTACTATACTCCAGAACTCTTTACCGTTTCTTATATAATTTAATGATGCATATAGAATAGAGTAAAAACTTTTTTTCTTTGTTCTGCACAAATATTTGTAATCTTTATTTGCTTTTAGGTATAAATCTTTTGAAACCTCGGTATTCAGTTTTGCTGCTCTATGGAGAAATTTGTATGACTTTTTCCTAGCTAATTCACACTCCGCATCGTGCCACATGTTATGAGTCTTTTTTATTTCCTGGCCCTTTTTGGATTGATGTAAATGAATTCCCGCTGCTAATTTTATTTGTTCAGTTAGACATTGCAAAGATTTGCTCGGACTTTCAGACAGGTCTCCCATATACCGCATACCAGTTTCAAGCTTTTTACAGAACATGGATTTGTTTTCCTCCACCCATTTCAGTTTTGGAGAAAGGCCTTTTCGCTTTATAAATTGATTTTCACCCCATTTCAACGTAGTGATGATGGGCATGTGGTCAGAAAAAACAAGAGAGCCCGTTTCAAAATCCAGAACTTTTCCCAGTAGATCTATTGAACAACAAACTAAATCGTTTGTTGAGGATCCCATAACGCCCAAGAAAGTAAAACTCCCGTCTGGATCACTTGGTGTACGCCCATTTAAAATAATTAACCCATAATCATCGCACGCTTCTAGAAGTTTTTTTCCTCGTTGATTTAGAATCTTGTCGTTCGATTTTCTGACTTGATTTAAGCTTGGGTTAATTTCCATCAACTCCTCTACCATGAATTGGTTCTCAGCGATTCGTACATTGAAGTCTCCTGCTAGTATAAAACTTACTTTGTTATTCTGTTCCAGCATTTCACATATTAATAGAAAATCTTCATTCCAATTGTTACCATTGAGATAGACTGGCAGCACGTAGGTAACTTTTCCTTGAAATTCCGTGCTTATAAAAGATATTTGATTTATTTTTTCAAATTTCGTGGCTTTGGACAATCTTCCCATTTTTTTATAACCAATTAACATACCACCACTTGCTCTCCCAAAGTTGCTAATTCTCGTAGCTGGTACCCAACAGAGATTAAATTCTACAAAATATTTATCAAAAATTTCATACCTATCCATAATAAAAGTTTCCAATAATATAAAAATATCAAATTTACTTACATAATTAAAAAAATCCACAAACAATAGTTTATTCCCTAGCCCACAGATATTATATGCTAAAATTCTAATTGTATTACAACTTAAATCTAAAACATTTTTATCACTAGTTACAAGTTTATTAGAGGTTACAGTCGAACAGACGGCGCTTTCTCAACATTTTCTCACATGCTGATTGGATATTGACGAGGATGCTTCGTTCAGAAAATCATCTTGAAGTTTGTCCAAAAATTCTTGTAGATTGAAACCCACAAGATCACTTATTATTTTGGCACCTGCTTCATTTGTATCCGTTCTTAGACCTTCACCTTCTTTCCACCAAAAAACTGTATTTTCCACAATTAAGCTTTCATTTTTAATTCGAACTGATATTTTATCATTATGCTTCAGTATTTCTTTTCTGATTGCCAGCAAAGAACTTCTTATTCGTCTGACTTCAAGCGGATAGTCTCGATCAATATAAATTCGTTTGCCCTTGAGCTTACTTGTGTTTTTAAGAACATTCATCACGTCTTTGTACGTGACAAATTCTACAAAGATCGGAACATTTACTAGCGACGCCGATTTGTTTTTGCTGTATAATCTAAACGCTCTTTTAACGTTGACTTTTTCCGTAATACCAAGCATATTTTGGCAGATGTCGATGACCGATTGAGTGGCATCCTCATTACTTTTAGCTGCCACTCCTTTAAAAATAAGATTAAATTGCCGGCTTTGTTTTTCCACTAATAGCACCTGTTCTTTCATAGAGCCTAATGCTCGATTTAAAACTTCCAATTGATCTTCAAGTTGTCTTTTTTCTTTTATTATCGATTCAATTCTGTGCTCCAAATGGGTGACATCCGCTTTTGTTGCAACACCCGCAAGCTTACTCTCCAACAAATCAGTCATAAAAGTATTAAATGATTTGAGTGACAGATCTCCTATCTTTGTTGCTTCCGAATCCATCACCAAATTTTCCGGGGACAAAATAGATCTTGCACGCTTTTGCGATGACTGAGGCGTAAAGTACTCCGTAATAGTGTTTGGGTTTGATCCCATTATATACTCCAAGTAATGTACAAATTAGTTACTATTTGCTTTTGTTTGCTTCACTGTAATCTTCATGCCAATTTTCTTCAAAACCAATTTCCTCTGTAATATCTTTTGATGAAATTCTTTGTTTTTCAAACTTTTCACGTTGTTCTTTTTCTTTCAAAAATTCCATTAATATATTTATAGTAACTGGAGGTAATGTGATATCTTCATTCTCATTTTCAATATTATTATTATTAATCTTTCAATTTATTTATCATCTTTTAACTTAACCTCAAATTGAAATGTTTACAAATTATATAACAAAACAAATAATTATTTAAAAAACAAAGAAAAAATATTTTTATCAATCCAAATACCAATTAGCACAGCTATTTATAATGTATTAATCACTAATTCAATTTGTGGAACTATTTTTAATTATAATTATAATTTTATTAGTTTATTTGACCAACAAGTTTATTTGACATCATTTGACAGTTCTTCAACAAATATTGCTAATCTTTTGCAACTCACTTTAAAAATGTATTTTCAAGTACCGCTAATACGTCACCAACCAACATTATCAATGTCAATCAACCTAGACCCTTGTTTTCTGTTGAAATAAATTTTGATGATGTTCTTTATGAGCTAGAAAAGCTGGATATTACTAAGGGTAGTTGACCTGACCTGTTACCACCTATATTTTTCAAAAATACAGCCCAAAATATAGCCCTTCCACTGTATCTTATCTACCAAAAGTCATTGGCTGAAAGTGTATTTCCCATTCAATGGAAAATTTCCAAAATTATTCCGATTTTTAAATCAGGAGATAATACTGATGTCGCAAACTATCGTCCAATTTCAATTTTGAACGTAACATGTAAAATTTTTGAGAGACTTGTGCATAACAAAATTTTTGAACTTGTAGAGTATCTTATATCTGACAAGCAGCATGGATTTTTTAGAAGAAGGTCTACTCTAACCAACATGCTCGATTTCAGTGAATATGTTTATGATTCTTTAGATTCAGGTCGTGGAGTTGATGTAATCTACACCGACTTTACTAAAGCCTTTGACAAGGTTAATCACGATACTTTGTTATTAAAGCTCATGAATTTCGGTATTGGTTGTGATCTTATCGAATGGTTTAGGTCCTACCTAAAAAATCGCCAACAATTTGTTGAAATCAATAGTTCCCAGTCATCTTTATTTACTTCAACTTCTGGTGTACCTCAAGGGTCTATTCTGGGACCATTGCTGTTTGTTTTGTTTATTAATGATATCGTTAACATTTTTAATAGTAATGTGCTACTATTCGCTGATGATCTTAAAATATTCTCATCCATTGAGTCATTAAATGACTGTATCAAACTGCAAGCAGATCTTAATAATCTTAAAACCTGGTGTTTGCTGAATGATATGCATTTAAACATTGAGAAATGTTTTTGTCTTAAAATTAAACCTCGTTATTTTCATGAACATTTCCAGTACAATATTAGCAATATCCATTTGAAAGAGTGCAGTTCAGTTAAGGATCTTGGAATAATAGTGGACAATAAATTCAAGTTTAATTTTCATATTCAAACTATAACCAACAAGGCCTATAAAATGTTGGGATTCCTTATGCGTGTCTCTAAAAAATTTACTTGCATAAAATCTCACATTTCCATTTTTAATGGAATTGTCCTCAGTATATTAGAATACATGTCACCGGTTTGGAATCCTCAGTATCGTTGTCATGCTTATACCTTAGAACGAGTCCAAAAGAAGTTCACCAGATATTTGAATTTCAAAATGAAAGTATTTCCTTACGAACCCTACGAGGTAAGACTTTTAAGATATAATCTTAATTCGCTAGAAAACAGGAGAAGAGTAACTGATGAACTAACTTTATTTAAACTTGTTAATACATTTATTGAATCTATATTAACTAATTTACTGTTTAATAGCATCAACACTAGTACGAGATATAATCCAAGAAACCCCTTGTGCTTCAATATTGATACATATTCAAACAATTATCGTAACCACTCACCATTTGTTAGATTTAAATTATTTCATAACACTTTCTTCAATACTGTTAGTCTATTTGATAATTCCTTCTCTGTTTTTAAGAAGAAAATTGCTAGTCTAATCTGAATAACATAATAACAGTGTTATTTTGTAGTGTTCTGATATGTATGATTGTGATGAGGGTGGATTAAGATAGTAGTTTATTATTAAATTTATTAAATGATAAGTAACGAATCTTTATTTTAGTTAATTTAGTTTTACTAGTATTTAGTATTACTTAGTAGTATTTTGTGTTATAGTGCTATACTAGTATTTAGTTTTAAAGTAATCAATTTATGTTTTTTTTCAATTTAATTTTTTTATATTTGGCCTTCATTTAATTGGAATTTATTCTGTTTGTTGGTCTATAATTTGAAAATGAATCGATAAATAAATAAATAAAAATGAATCGATAAATCACCTTCCATGCCAACTGCAATCAATTTACCATCGGTACTAAAAGTAAAAGTTTTATCAGCTACAATCAAGCGATCACTTATAACAATAACTTTTTTCTGCTTGTCTATATTCTTGATTTTCTTACGAATAGGAAATAGCAAAACACGTTTTTTTCTGGTAGTCTCTGCATAATCTCGGTCCACTACTACTTTTGTACCTGTTAGTTTATGTGAGTTTTTCAAAATATTTTGTATTTCAGCTTGAGATGAAAATTCTGCTAATATGATATTTTTAGTTTTGCCCAAAAAAACAGCCCTGCGAAGTGACAGAGTCTCTACCATTAACGTGTCACGACAGAGTTTGCTTACGACATCTGATGGATTCTCATCTTCTAATGGTACATACTTGAAGATCAAATTATTTTTCCTGTGCAAATTATCATATTTTTCCATTGTACTTTGCCAATAATTTTCTCTTTCTTCAAGCTGGTTTACTCTTGTACGAAGTTGCGAACATTCGTCTCGAATTGTGTTCATTTCTGATGCTAATTCATCCTTAGTTACAAGCCGCTCTAACTTTTCGTCCAAAAGCCCACTCTTTGCCTGCCATAAGCTGCGTAATATCCATCCTTCCGACTTCCATTTTCGCGTCTAGCAGTGGTTTTTTGCTAACCGGTGTATGAGTTGCACTAGGCGAGGTTTCGTTAATCTTCCGTTTTGCGTGGTCTTCACTCATAATAGTACAATCACAATTCAATAACACACTTTATAATTGTGACGATTCAGATAAGTTAAGAATAAAAGTTTTCATCTTCATTTTATCCATTTTATGTATATATTTTGGAGACCAGTTGATAAAGGACTATGAAACTAATATCTATTTGAATATGCCTGAAAGTATGCAAGTTTATTAATGGTTCAAATTAGATAATTTAGTATTATTAAATAATACAAGAATATCTGTAGATGTCGCTTTTTTTCTTATATGATGTTGGTTTGCGCCTGAGCTTTGATGCGGTGAGATTTGCTATAATGATGTAAAACAGCTTTTCAATGTTGAATACACGTATTTAGCAACGTAAATTAATTAATTATAATTCCACATCAACTTCAATAATTATGTTTTAATAAAAAACACCTTTCCAATTTGTAATGGTTATTGCAATTTTTATCACTAATTATGTTACTTTTCTGTGAATATAATATTTCACAGCAAATTTTTTTGTTTTTCTTTTTAAGCAAACTTTTGACAGTCCGAATTTAAGGTAGTAATACTATAGACAAATATAACAGTTCAAATAAAATTACAGTAACATTACGGTAACTTTCACAAACAATGTCACCACTTTACACAATTTATTTTGCGGAACTATATGACTATAATAAGACACATATATTTTCCAAGATCAAGTTATACTTTGATCTTTCCAATTTGTAATGATTATTGCAATTTTTATCACTAATTATGTTACTTTTCTGTGATTCTAATATTTCACAGCAAATTTTTTTTTTGTTTTTCTTTTTAAGCAAACTTTTGGCAGTTCGAATTTAAGGTAGTAATACTATAGAGTATAGACAAATATAACAGTTCAAATAAAATTACAGTAACATTACGGTAGCTTTCACAAACAATGTAACCACTTTACACAATTTATTTTGCGGAACTATATGACTATAATAAGACACATATATTTTCCAAGATCAAGTTATACTTTGATCTTTCCAATTTGTAATGATTATTGCAATTTTTATCACTAATTATGTTACTTTTCTGTGATTCTGTGCATATAATATTTCACAGCAAATTTTTTTGTTTTTCTTTTTAAGCAAACTTTTGACAGTCCGAATTTAAGGTAGTAATACTATAGAGTACACCCAATTCTGTTTTTACACGGTCTTTTTTTAGACGGTTTTGATATAACACGGATTAGAAAAAAAATTTAAATTCGTTTTTACACGGTTTTATTCGAAATAGCACGGTTTAAATTTTGAAGAATTTTTTTTTTCTATATACAAAGTTAGGCATGTTTAGTGTTAATTATAATAAATTATAAATTAACGTCTCTTAATATCCGAAGATACCATGTCCAACTAGAGATTAGAATTAAGTTTGAACAAATTAAGTTTCTTTAAGAAGTTTATGAACGTTATCTTTAAAATTTTGAGGATTAAAGCTATCAGGGAAAACCCTTACTGGTGAGACATTCCATAGATGAGAGACTCTGCTGAAAAAGCACGCTGAAAAGCAACACTTCTGAAACTTTTTATATGAAGTGTGAAGCTGAAAAAATCACGCTGAAAAGCAACACTTCTGAACCTTTTTATATGGCTACAAAATTTACTCTGGTGTTACGCGATAGGTTGCTAGTTCAGGTTAAATTGATATTATCTCAGTGGAAGTTTGTTCATCCACAATGTATTAATAGAAAATTGTCAGATCAGCAACATTTCTTCTGTGTTGCAAGGAATCTAGCAACATTTCCTCTGTGTTGCAAGGAATCTAACTCATTAATAAGAGTTGAGTTGGTAATTAGTTTAACAGCTCTGCGCTGAACAAACTCAATTTACTTCAAACTACTAAAATCAGATACACCCCATATGTGAGAACAATACTCCATGCAGAGAGTATAAATGATTTATATATTAAAAGAAGCTGTTCGCTATTGAAAAACTTACGAAATCGTTCCAAAAACCTTAATTTTTGAACAGCGTTCTTAGCTAGGTGAAAAATATGAGAATTTCATTTCATATTGTTTTCAATTTCTATTCCTAGAACCTAGAAGTATGTATGTACAGTGATCAATTTTCTTTGAAGATTTTTTAACGCTAATCTTAAAGTTTGGAGGAAGAAAATTATTTTATCTTATTATACTCTTATTGATACTCTGGTGTAACGTGTCAAGTTTGCAGGCTTTGGTAAAATCGATTTGATTTAGATAGAAGCCCGTTTATCCATAATGTAAAATACCGTCAAATCAGCGACATACCAGGAATCAAGCTCAATAGTAAGATTTGAATTGCTGATCAATTTAACAGCCCTCTGTTGTATAGAATCAATCAAGACCTGTATGGTACCCTCCATATGTGACAGCAATAATCCATGTAGGGGCGATTAAACAACTTCTCCATTAAAAGAAGCATTTTGTTATTAAAAACCTAACTCAACGACCCAAAAATATTAGTTTTTGAACAACTTTCTTAGTTAGGCTAAACATATGAGAATACCACTTAATATTATTTTTAATCTCAACTCGTAGAAGTCTAACGAATTCTTTCTCTTCAAGATCATTTTTCTTCAAGAATCAAACTTTAATGGAAATGGATTAGATGTTGATAACCTAGAAAAATAGCAAACTTGAGTTTTGCTCGCGTTGAACTTAACACTTTTAGCAATACCCGATTCAATTACTGTTTTTAAATCAATATTTAATGACTCTATCACATTTGACCTAGTGTCATTAAACGCTGAGTATATATTAGGTATTTCAGGAGAAGAATTAAACGTGCATCATTAGCAAAACTATGGATTTAATGAGTCGTTGAGTGCAACACGTCAATATAGATAAAAGAAAGAGTTGGGGATAGAGTGGAACTTTGAATAAGGCCTGCATTAGTTGAAAAGATATCTAATGAAAAACCGTCGACATTGACTTGAAATTTACGCTCAGATATAAAAATCTAAACTCAGGAAATAATTTGCTCGTCTAAGTCATAGTATCTCAATTTGCATATAAGATTGTTGAGCTGTACTTTATCAAATGCTTTGGCTATATCAATAAAACAGCACTGAAAGTCTCACTATAATTTTCAAGTGACTCTTTCCAGATATGTTTGACAAAGAAAGTAAATTTTTCGTCACTCTTTCTTTCGGCGAAAACTGCATTATTTTTGACCAGTTAACAGTTTTGACCAACTAAGAACCTCATATTTTTAAAATTAATGTTTTTTTCAAATATTTTAGCTACAATCGACCAGTTTGATATGGGTTTGTAATTTATTGGATCCGTTTTCGTTCCTTTTTTAGAACTGGCTGTACACTAGCCATTTCCCAAAAAAACTAATATTTCAAATTATATACGAAAAGCCTTACAATATAAAACCGATAAACACCGATAACCTTTATAAAGAACCGATTTATATTGAACTATGTAGCCCGTTGTTGGAACAGCATGCTTGATTGAGGTGGTGAAACGTACTTTATCGCATTTGACATCTGAAAAGCATTTGATCGAATCTGGCATGCCAACTTCATGTAGACGTAAAGCATATTCAAAATTGTTTCACCGATCAAAACATTTCGGTATCCATCGATCGATAGTTTTTCTTCTGAGTCTAAATTAATTATTACTGGTGTTCTCCAAGGCTCAGTTTTGTTCCCCACTCTATTTTTAATTTATATCAACGACCTGTTGAAAATTATCAGTAACACGACAAATGGACCGAGAGGACCGAGAAAAAGTCGCCGATTGGGGTAAAAAAAATTAGTCAATTCTAATTCCACCAAAACACAGCTATTGATTGTTTTCAGATCATAGACCGAGTTCCCCAATCATACTTCCATTACTATCTATGACGAACAAATAGCATCCTAAATAGATGTGAAAAATATTTCTTTTTGTATAATTTACTCTACATTTATAAGTTCTACATTCGTCCATGTATGGAATATTGTCGTCAAGTCTTGTGTGGTGCATCTATTTCGATCTAGGCTCTATTAGATTATGTTCAAAAGCATGCTTTACGAATTGTGGGCGACCGAAATTTAACATCAAATCTTGATTTCCAACAACAATGTTGCACTGTTGCTGATCTCTGATTAGTTTTTGTTTTTTTATCAAATAAACTGTGCATACATGCACAAAAATTTAGCTTTATATAGACTCTTAATAGTTTTTTTGTACAAATCATTTTATTTTACCTATTTTTACAGAAATAAAGGGTATGGAACCAATCCCCTTTTTTTCTATGTGCTGCATGTCTTTTTATGCACGGTTTTTTTTTACACGTCTTTTCCTGGAACGTATCTACCGTGTAAAAACAGAATTGGGTGTATAGACAAATATAACAGTTCAAATAAAATTACAGTAACATTACGGTAGCTTTCACAAACAATGTCACCACTTTACACAATTTATTTTGCGGAACTTTATGACTATAATAAGACATATATATTTTCCAATATCAAGTTATACTTTGATCTCAATATTTTAATTTATTTATTAGATTATTTAAATTATTCAGGACTAAATAAAAAACACGTCTTATCGCTTTGAACACCCGATTATTTCCTATAATTTTCTATTAATACATTGTGGATGAACAAACTTCGACTGAGATAAAATCAATTTTACCTGAACTAGCAACCTACACCAGAGTAAATTTTGTAGCCCATCCTTTTACACTTCATATAAAAAGGTTCAGAAGTGTTGCTTTTCAGCGTGATTTTTCAGCAGAGTCTTTCATCTATGGAATGTCTCACCAGCAAGGGTTTTCCCTGATAGCTTTAATCCTCAAAATTTTAAAAATAACGTTCATAAACTTCTTAAAGAAATTTAATTTATTCAAACTTAATCCTAATCCCTAGTTGGACATGGTATCTTCAGATATTAAGAGACGTTAATTTATAATTTATTATAATTAACACTAAACATGCCTAACTTTGTATATAGAAAAAAATACGAATTTTCTTCAAAATTTAAACCGTGCTATTTCATATAAAACCGTGTAAAACCGAATTTAAATTTTTTTTTTCTAGACCGTGTTATATCAAAACCGTCTAAAAAATGACCGTGTAAAAACAGAATTGGGTGTATATATTTATATATATATATATATATATATATATATATATATATATATATATATATATATATATATATATATATATATATATATATATATATATATAAATATATATATATATATATATATATATATATATATATATATATATATATATATATATATATATATATATATATATATATATATATATATATATATACATATATATATAATGAATAATATATATAATATATAATAAATATAATATATATATATATATATATATATATATATATATATATATATATATATATATATATATATATATATATATATATTATATATATATATATATATATATATATATATATATATATATATATATATATATATATATATATTTATATATATATATATATATATATATATATATATATATATATATATATATATATATATATATATATATATATATATATATATATATATATATATATTATATATATGTATATATATATATATATATATATATATATATATATATATATATATATATATATATATATATATATATATATATATATATATATATATATATATATATATATATATATATATATATATATATATATATATATATATATATATATATATATATATATATATATATATATATATATATATATATATATATATATATATTTATATATATATATATATATATATATATATATATATATATATATATATATATATATATATATATATATATATATATATATATATATATATATATTTATATATATATATATATATATATATATATATATATATATATATATATATATATATATATATATATATACCCAGGTAACAATTTAACCTAGGTTATCATTGAATAAAGCTTTAAAAGAGGAATTTAAAATGGAAGGAGAAATTTAAAATTCTTGAACTATGCATGAAAAAAGTTTTATACAAGCTCTACTCATGGAGAAAAGGCGTATGAAAAAAATATTCTTTATTCAAGAAGACATATATAATGCTTTATACATGTTTTACATAAGTGTTTGAATAAAGTTATACAAAAGTTGTTATTCAAGGCTTATTCAAATACTATCAAAATGTTACTTGAATAAAGTGCTTGAGTAAATCTTTACTCAAGAGAATTACTCAGTGCCTATTCAAGAAGCGATGCCACTGAAAAAAAAATTGGTGATTGTTTCCTTTAGTTATTTTGGTTAATTGGCGCATTAAACTCCTTTTTTTGTATATTGCTGCTATTAAGTTAATCTTTTATCGGAAATTACGATTTATTTTACACATTTCGCATCTTTACAAACGCCTGTAGCAGGGATCGAACTCATAAGCTTTGATTCTCTAGGACCGTAGGCTATCCACTTCTCTATTTAGCAGCTGTCAAAATGAAAATCGAAATTTAATCACTATTGTTTAACAAATTATTTGTACACATTTCAAGTTTCGGACCACTACCACGACTATGAATTAATTT
>CAVNZG010000555.1:0-50452 GCA_963693315.1 Diogma glabrata
TTATGAAGCCGTAGTTTTCAGAAAAATGCCCTTGAACGAAGCACTCTCCTGCTTCTAAATTTTTATAATTTTCCTTCAGAACAAAAAAAAACTGATTCCCGACAGTCATATGCACAACGAATTTTATTTCTAAAACAAAAAATGACGCTAGTCCTTAACTTTCACAAGTTGTTAGATGTAAAATAAGCTTCAATTTTGTTTAAAAAAAAAAAAAAAAAAAAGAGGCTATGTCATCTTTTTTTCAATTACACCGTTTTTTTCTTATGTTACACCGTTAAAAATTATTTCAAAAAATTAACAGTGTACATTTTTAAAAACTTTGTTTTAATACCTATTCAACGACATATCATTTATGAAAATCGATTCAGTAGTTTTTCTACCATCGCTCGTCAAAATGCACTCACATCACAAAATAACAAAAAATTGAGGGGCACCCTGTGAAGACCCCTGGTCGAAAAAAAAAATTCTAAGAGAACTTGTATTTTTTATTTATGAAAGACTATCTATAAACAAAAAATAATCAAAATTAAAAGGGGTCAAGTCAAAATTTCCCAAAAATTTGCTGAACTTGCGTGAAATTGCTCATATATATATATATATATATATATATATATATATATATATATATATATATATATATATATATATATATATATATATATATATATATATATATATATATATATATATATATATATATATATATATATATATATATATATATATATATATATATATATATATATATATATATATATATATATATATATATATATATATATATTTATATATATATATATATATATATATATATATATATATATATATATATATATATATATATATATATATATATATATATAAATATATATATATATATATATATATATATATATATATATATATATATATATATATATATATATATATATATATATATATATATATATATATATATGTATATATATATATATATATATATATATATATATATATATATATATATATACATATATATATATATATATATATATATATATATATATATTATATATATATATATATATATATATATATATATATATATATATCTATATATATATATATATATATATATATATATATATATATATATATATATATATATATATATATATATATATATATATATATATGTATATATATATATATATATATATATATATATATATATATATATATATATATATATATATATATATATATATATATATATATATATATATATATAAAATGTAAAAAATAATTCAAATAAAAATTTATATCACAGAAAACAAATAAAAAAAAATAATTAAAGTTCATTAAATTCATAATTTCATAAACGTTCACAATATATATAAAAATTTCATTTCATTTCAAAAATCATAAAAATTAAAAATCACAATAAATATAAAAAAAAATTAAATTAAGTTTCATTAAATTCCAAAAAATAGAAATATATTTAAATAAAATAGAAAAAATTAATATAAATAATTTTAATAAAAAAAATGATAAACTTAAATAAACTTATTTGTCTAAAAATTTATTCAGAGCGGCCAACATGTTTTTACCTATTTCTTCTGTTTGTTTGACTTTTTTCTATTAAGTAAATAAATAATCAATATAGTAATAAAATTCATGATATTGATACTCGAGATATAGTACAGGGTGAGTTTTTTAAAAAATGCCAGGCTTTTATCTCGAAAACGATGCTAGATGGGACAAAATGAACCAAGGTGATATTTGTTAAGGGTCGAGGGGGACGTCTAGTGGTAAAAGTGAATGACCTTGAAACTCATAAGTATTGGAGATATATGCTAAAGTAGGGTTTTTGTAAATTAGAACCTATACATTTAAGGTTTTTTTTTAATTAAGTAAATCAAACTACACACTTTTTGCTTACAATTTTTTTTTTTAAAGTGTACGATTTTGTAGATATGATGAAAATGAATTTGCACTAAAGCAAACGTGTCTTCGCTAAGTTCTTCAGAAAAAAAATAAAATTTCGATAAATTAAAAAAAAACAATGAAAATCATTCATTAATTTAAATATTATTGCATCGTGGTCTACTGCGTGAAATTGATTTTTATTGTTTTTTTTTAATTTATTGAAATTTTATTTTTTTACAGAAGAACTTAGCGAAGACACGTTTGCTTTAGTGCAAATCAATTTTCATCATATCTACAAAATCGTACACTTTACAAAAAAAATTTGTAAGCAAAACGTGTGTAGTTTGATTTACTTAATTTAAAAAGACCCTTAAATATATGGGTTCTAATTTAAAAAAGCCTTACTTTAGCATATATCTCCAATACTTATAAGTTTCAAGGTCATTCAATATTACCACTAGACGTCCCCCTCGACCCTTAACAAATATCACCTTGGGTTGTTTTGTCTCATCTAGCATGGTTCTCGAGATAAAAGCCTGGCATTTTTTAAAAAACTCACCCTGTATAGTTAAGTTAAAAAAGGAATGAATTAAAATTAAAATAAATTTCTTTTTAATTTTAATTCTTTAGGATTATCCTTTAGGATTATTATTATTATTATTTTTTCTGCATGATTTTAAGGATATACAATTTAAAAAAAAATATCATACATACCACGCTTTATCGCCAGTTTTTCTATTAAATAAATAAAATAATCAATATAGTAAGAATTAAATTAATAGTAACAATCGAACAAATAAAGGTAAAATACATACCACGCTCTAATATGATAGCATTCTCACTTTCTTTTTTTTTAATTCCAATTCTTTGACCCTCATATCTAAATCTCTACTTGTAAAATCATTCCTATCAATTCGTTGCTCCTCCAATATTTATATTGTTCTTTCTATGTGAGTAGCAGTTTGCCTTTGTACCCTTAAAGAGTGTATGCTATTTTGTGACAACGCCGTGGAGTACATGATCCTGCCACGATTTCTTGGTCTTTCTGGCGATACCTTCACGGATGTAGGCAAAATGGGAACAAACGGCTCTCGTTCCGTTGGATCTCGTCGGGTTTGCTCTCATCGGGTTGGCTCGCGTCGGGTTGGCTCCCATCGGGTTGCCACTCGTGGTAGGAGGTTGAGTACTGGAGGTTGTGGAATGGTAGGAGGTTGGGGACCGGATACAGGACTGGATAAAGGAAGATCCAAGGAAGAAGGCTGTTGATCAAAAGTAAGACTATCGTCTGAAAGAATCTGTTGAGGGTTATTAGGAAAAACAGAAGGAAGTTGTTGAAGGAAGTCAATAGGGAATGACCCCAAGACTGGGGAACAGGATGGGTGAGGTGGAGTTTCGTTTTCCACAGAAAATATGTTTTGTGATACGATGGATTCATCTCCCAAACACAAATTTTCTGCGTTAACCGCGGCACTCAACTGAAATTCTCTTGAGGGTCCGGAAGAGCTGTTTTTGAAATTATCGCCTGATACCCTTCTATATATTAACTGACCAACTTCAGCTCCGGCTTCTCGGGACGTTTGGCCTTCCAACGGTTCAAACCTACATGCCGCAATCACTTGCTCTTCCATTTCATCAAAAACTACATCCGATGGAGGTCTACTACCAGTACTATTATTATAGTGGGTGTTATATTGCAGCTTCTTCCTTATTCGCTTTTTATAGTCCACCCATGCGTATAATTGAAAAAAATAGAACAACTAAATTTCAATTTCAATTTGTCAAATGTGTATCTTACTCTTCTGTAATGCTCTCAATCTTTCTGTTGGTTAGAATTGCCCAGAATATTGCATTGGTTGGCAATATCTTCCCACAATTCTCTCCGTACCTGAACTGCGTTGTCAACTCTAAAGCGACCTTCTAGCAGGTCGCTGTGTTGGTGACATAAGCTTACCAAGTGCTCTAATTAGTTATTATTTAACCGTCGTCGGCTCTCCAAAAAAGACCAATAAGCCGACCAATAAATTCTCAAGAAAAAACATAATTTTTTAATGGACCATAAACTAGGAATTTAATATAATAAAACAAACATTTGCTGTAAACATACCGTTTTCTTACAAATAACATCATAATACCTATTTATAATATATATTTATATTAGTTTCTATTTAAACAAATTCGAAATATTAATATATTAAAATACATATACAGGGTGAGTTTTTTAAAAAATGCCAGGCTTTTATCTTGAGAACCATGCTAGATGGGACAAAATAACCCATGGTAATATTTGTTAAGCGTCCAGGGGGACGTCCAATGGTAATATTGAATGACCTTGAAACTCATAAGTATTGGAGATATATGCCAAAATAGGTTTTTTTTAAATTAGAACCTATACATTTAAGGTTTTTTTTTAAGTAAGTAAATCAAACTACACACTTTTTGCCTACAAATTTTTTTTGTAAAGTGTACGATTTTGTAGATATGATGAAAATTGATTTGCTCTAAAGCAAACGTGTCTTCGCTAAGTTCTTCAGTAAAAAAATAAAATTTCAATAAATCAAAAAAAAACAACGAAAATCAATTTCACGCAGTAGACCACGATGCAATAATATTTAAATTAATGAGTGATTTTCATTGTTTTTTTTTAATTTATCGAAATTTTATTTTTTTTCTGAAGAACTTAACGAAGACACGTTTGCTTTAGTGCAAATCAATTTTCATCTTATCTACAAAATCGTACACTTTACAAAAAAAATTTGTAAGCAAAAAGTGTGTAGTTTGATTTACTTAATTAAAAAAAAACCTTAAATGTATAGGTTCTAATTTAAAAAAAACCTATTTTGGCATATATCTCCAATACTTATGAGTTTCAAGGTCATTCATAATTACCATTGGACGTCCCCCTCGACGCTTAACAAATATCACCATGGGTTATTTTGTCCCATCTAGCATGGTTCTCGAGATAAAAGCCTGGCATTTTTTAAAAAACTCACCCTGTATAATGGTGAAACTTACCATTTTCTTACAAAAATTAATCAAATTAATATTAGATTTAACACTTTTAATATTAGATTTAAGACTTTTACTACTAGATTTAATACTTTTAATTTTTAGTAACAATGAAATTTTTTTAGGTTAACCAAAATTTAATCCAAAATTTTGTAAACAAATAATTTACCTTGTCTTATTTTGGTTGGGTTAAATATCTATCAAAACGTCTAAATGGTAGAGAAATTTAAATTTAACGAAAACTTAACGAAAATGTTGCCCAATAGAAAAATCAGTTTTGGAGAGTTTTTAAGAAAGTTGTCTAAAATAGGTTAAAATTTGATTTAAAACATGTCAAAACCGATCAGAATCGACCCCCTGTGTAACATAAGAAATGAGAAAATATCCGAGTATTAAATAATATTTTCAGTGTTAGAGCGAAAACGCTTTACTCAATTTTTGGTGCTACTCATTCGGTCAAAAAAACTTTTGCTCAGCGTTCTTCACTATCATCCCCTAAAAACATAACAATTAGCATGTGACACTGCGCTATATTTTTCTTCAAAAGCTTATCAAACTACCAGGCTTTGTGAATTTTAATAAATATTTATGTCAATTAAGCTCGCCACCCAAGGGAGAGGACTATTGAATAAAGAAAAAGATATTTCAACAACTATGTGCAAATAAGACAAAACAATCACTTTTTTAAAAAAAGATGTCAATCGTGTCTATTTCGCTAATTTTTATACCGATGTTGTCCGAAAATAAATAATAAAATGCCCTTAACCTTTTTTGCTTAATTTTGTGTAAAATAAAATAAGTTAAAATAAGTGTTTTGTTTATTTTTTTTGAGAATCAATCATATAAATCATTATTATCCAGAAACAATAGTATATTATTGAATTAGGAGCTAAAGTCGTACTTTTTGTGTTGAGTCTATAGTTTGGCGGCCGACCGTAGGGAGGCCGACAATTATAGACGAAACACAAAAAGTCACTTTAGCTCCGAATTCAATACACTATTTTTTCGGCAAACGTTTAAATTTGTTTAAGAATATGAAATAATGCATCAAATTTTTTATAAATATGTTTTAGGTAATAAATTTGTCTGAAATTAATTTTTATTGATTTTAAGTCATTAAAATGAACTGAAATGCATTCTGTTTTGCACAAATTAATAATATCATGTTATTTTACTTTACTGCCGCCGTAAAAACATGCAAATTACTTTACTGCCGCCGTAAATATATGAAAATTATTTTACAGCCGCCGTAAAAATATGAAAGTTACCTTAAAAAGTAAGACTTTTAGCTACTCCCCAGCGGCAGTAAAGTTAAACTTTACAGTCGTTTGCCGAAAAAACTCATTTTAGAAAAGTTTCATAGTGTGTATAAATTTTTTTAACAAAGGGTGCGTTTATGTTGGAGCTTCGATAATAGCATCGACCATCAAGCGAAGAAAATGAATACATACTTTTAAATTTTTTTTTTTTTTTTTTTAATAAGAAGTGTTGTGTAGTAGGAATTACAAAATGTGTCACAACAACACATAGATACCTTTTAAGACGTAGGTCCCACAACAACATGCGTCTTGAGGTATAGGTGGACGCTTTTTTTAAATCTTTGTGGATTGAAGGCACTCGAGACTATTGATTCGGGCAAAGCAATCCATGTGTACGATGTACGCACAAAGAAATCCCTTTGCATTCTATTACTATGACAGTGAGTAATCTCGACAGTCCGACCGCCCGCACAAACCGATTGACGAGTAAAACGGGGAAAAACATATGTCTGAGGGATTATGGATTTGATTTCATCCGAGCACTGCTGGTGACGATATTTATAAAAAACGACGAGATCAGCAACAGTGCGACGATGTGGTAGGGAATCAAGATCTAATGTTAAATCTCGATCACCAACAATTCGTATAGCTCGCTTTTGAACAGAGTCCAAAAGAGCCAGGATAGTAACAGATGCAGCGCCCCAAACTTGACAACAATACTCCATACAAGGACGAATACAGGACTTATAAATGTGGAGTAATTGATGCGAAGTAAAATATTTTTTACATCTATTGAGGAGGCCGAGTTTTCTTGACGCGCTCTTTGCCATGGCCATTATATGATCGTTCCAGAGTAAGTCATTGGATATTGTGACTCCCAATAGACGAATGCTTTCACATTCGTCTATTTGGTCGTCACACATATTAATTGAAATATCGTTGGGAAACTCGGTCTTTGATCTGGAAACAATCAATAGCTGTGTTTTGATGGAATTAAAATTGACCAAATTTTTGTCACTCCAATCGGCGACTTTTTTTAGGTCCTCGTTTACATTTATGGCAGCGTCTCTCGGGACGGGACTTATTCGTTCATGCATTTTACCCTTTGAAGATAGGGGGACGAATGACTTGGGCAGTGTACTATCATCTGCAAAACTATTTATTGGGTTTCTGGTGATTTGCAACACTCAAAAAAAAAATTAACAATCTTGATTTTCAAAATAACAATTTTCGGATTTTAAGTAGTTTTTGTCAAATTAAATGATATTTTAGTACATACAAAAATGAAAATTTTCCGTTTGATATTTTAAATTGTTAAATGTAAAATGCTATAGTAAAATGTATTACTTCAAAATTGTATTCAGATTTACAAAAAGATATTTGTAAAACCTACAATTTTATAATCCAAATTATAAAAATATTATCATAACTAAAATAATATTATATGATTAACAAAACCAATGTTTAATTGATAACTTCAAATATTAATTTAACAATCGTCATTTAACAATTAACTTATCAAATTTATAATATCATTGTCGAAATGATCATAATATTTAACAATTAAGTTATCAATTTAATGGGTGTGTTATTATTTTTAAAACAAAATTTTAAAAAGCATAATGAGATTATAAAAATCAAAATAAAATATTACGCATTTTATTTCAGTTTTATTAATTTTACAATAAATTCATTTTCGATATTACAATACTAAACCATAATTTTAATAATCTAAAACTCAACATAATTTCAAAATGTTTAAACTCAGTAATTTGAAATACATAATATTATAGTTTTGAAAATCATGTTTTTAAAAGAATATCATCAATATATAGAAGAGGCAGGTTCGAATTCATTCGAGACACGTAAAATGAGAAGTGGATGCTTTTGTCTGAGAAACTTCCAACCACGCCTTAGAATTGAAAAATTCCAATTACTTCCTTGATTACTTGAGTTTGATTGTTTTCAAAAATCCCCAATAAATCATCAACATAATATGTTTGCAGTAAAAAGTATTGATGTTTTAAAATTAACAAAGTAAGCTGTTAATATAATAATGCCCATTATCAGATTAAACATCTTATTATTATTATTATGCAATCGTAATTTTAATTATTCTAATGAAATTTTCGATATAAAAAATACAGTTTTCTTTATGATAACAACGTTGTATTTCTAATAAAATATATTAAAATTAATAATTCGGTTGTCAGATTTAAGAGTAAATTGTAAGCTTTACAACTAACATAACGGTACAGTTTGAGAATTGTATTGTATGTATTAAAAATGTGCATATTTCATATCATTTCGAAGCGTAATTTCTTTGAACGTGGTTAATTTTAGTGTTTATTAAAAATATAAAACAATGTTTTTTGAATTAAGTGTCCATATTATGGAAAATTGCTTAAGCCGCAATTAGACTATTGCAGAACTCTGCAATATTTCTGCAATGGGAGTGTGTAAAATATTCATTGCAGAAAAGTTTGGCAATGAACTCGCTGCAAAACATTGCAATTGCGGCTTTAGAATCTGTTTTAATTAACCAACCAGTTAAAAATAAAAAATCATTTCATAACAAAATATAATCGTCGCAAAAACAACCAAAAGGCTGTAAAAAAGCCGCGCCATGTTTTTCTTTAGCTTGAAACTATCATTTTAACTATAACAAATTAAATTCTTATATCTTATTCTTTACAAAAACTTCTCAAATCATACAGCACTAGTTATAAAATTTCTTAATGGCATTTTGTTTTCTAAACATCTAGCTATATTATATAATTTAAGTAATACTCTAGAACTGCATATCATAATTCTAAAATATATAATTTAAGTAATACTCTAGAACTGCATATCATAATTCTAAAATATATAATAAATATGCACATATATTAAAATTTATTTAAGCAGAGGAAATATAATTTATTTTTTTTTTCTATAAAAAACCGCTCACTTTCACTTACATATTTCTTGAACAAAATCCTTGGTGCGACCTTTTCTTAATATGACAATAAAGCCAACCGCATAGTGACTATGGTTGACTCATAATAAACATTATAGTGAAATAACCATTGATTAAATAGCAATCTTAAATGAATATCAATGAATGTTAAAATTCAGTACGAAAAGAAATTTATTGATAATGTTATTTCATAGTCATCGTTATATTGTTATAGTTGCCATTTGCTAGATATTCTTACAGCAAATCATGTCTTATATAAAATTAAGCATACCGTGATAATATAAAGGGAATTTCAAATAGATTACTATACTTCAGGAAAATTGTAGAAAATATGATACTGACTTAATTAATATAATTAGAAGTCCACTGTTGAATTCATCGGCTTTTCACAGTCGTCTGAAAATAGACCTTAGGAATGACATTATTAAATTAATTGAGAAAAGGTCGCGCCAAGGATTTTGTTCAAGAAATATGTAAGTGAAAGTGAGCGGTTTTTTATAGAAAAAAAAAATAAATTATATTTCCTCTGCTTAAATAAATTTTAATATATGTGCATATTTATTATATATTTTAGAATTATGATATGCAGTTCTAGAGTATTACTTAAATTATATATTTTAGAATTATGATATGCAGTTCTAGAGTATTACTTAAATTATATAATATAGCTAGATGTTTAGAAAACAAAATGCCATTAAGAAATTTTATAACTAGTGCTGTATGATTTGAGAAGTTTTTGTAAAGAATAAGATATAAGAATTTAATTTGTTATAGTTAAAATGATAGTTTCAAGCTAAAGAAAAACATGGCGCGGCTTTTTTACAGCCTTTTGGTTGTTTTTGCGACGATTTGACTGTTTTTTGTGAAGTTATAATATATGTAATATGGGAGAATCAAATTATTATTATCCAGTTAAAATGTTTTCTACAGAGAACTTTACTCTCGATTTTTTATCAATCTAAGACCTGGGTGCAATATTTTAAAAAATAAAAGTATCGTTTTTATGTAAACAGGTCTCAACTCATGACATGAACAACTCATGAAAAAGTAAAAGAAATATTCGAAAATAAGTCTAAAGCAATGCATTCGAAAATTAATAAAATTATTACATACAACGGAAACACACACATAAAAACTATAGTCTTTGACTAATAATTTTAAAAAATTAACATAACAATTTTATAAAAGTTCTTGAGGATAGCATAAAAGCTTAAATCGATTGTTATTTACTCAAAATAAATAATAAACAAAACAACATTGTGCGAAAAAAGATGTGAAATTAAGTGTTTCGCAATTAAACAATTTTTTTAAAAATTCTTGATTATGTTCATCCAAGTACCATTGGTGTCTTCCATAAACTTTATAGTCTATGATTGACTGAAAGTTTTAAAAAATTTCAGTTTTTACGGTCATATATCACCTCAATCTCGAAATCAACACATATTTGTCATTTTCGCCTTATCTTACCACATATATTTTCATATATTTTCATTTTCAGTGAGAAAGTGGTTGTGAATAATGGATAATAAACAATCAAGTCCTCACCATAAGGGTTATGTTCTATTTTTTCAAAGTACGGAACCCTTAAAATAATAATAAAATTTTCTCAAATTCTTTTCTTTATATCTCATAAAGCTTAAAAACACAAAATTTTAAAGCCTACTAAATTATTTTTTAATCTCATCACTTCAAAATAACTACCAACGTTTCTAAAATAAAATGCAATAAAAATTAAAATTTATTATCGATATAACATTTGTTGGGTTCTCTCAGATAACAAATTTACATAATAGACCAAATACATGTTTTCACAACATCGTTTTCTTAACACATCAATAATAGGTCTTTTTACTGAAAGCATAGTCTAAATATATTCTTTTTTCTAATATCTTTATAATTACCAACTTCCATTTAATATATTAATAAAACATTTGATGGGTTTTCTGGATACAAACATATATTTGTTATCGAAAACAAATATAATTTTTGCAAACTAATCTGGGTTCGTGTTTAAGTTTTTTAACTGTTGTTAAATATTACCAATATTGAGGGATAATAAATTTCAATTCGCATAATTTTGTGTTTTTCAATTCTGTACATTTGGTTGGTTTTTGAAAATTCGCCAAAATGATACTAAATTACTACATTCATATCAATGCTACCAACGTGGTATAAAAATTTGTAAAAACATTTTAATTTTACTAAAAGTTTGGGAAAGCAAAATTTTGATTTTATAAACTTTCAGAAAAAAGCATGAATGCTGACTTTTTTTTTACTAATGAGAAACATATAGTTAAATAAGATATACTTTTATTGATAACTTTGAATACAGTTGTAGAAAAAATGCAAATTATTCGAAATGAAAATTGTAACCTTTAAAACCTATTCGGTGCACAGTATATATACTAGTAGTGTCTTTCAAAACATGGCGCGCAAGACACTACCGCGTCTTTTGATTTATTGCAAGTTTTCATTGGTATATCTATATAGTTTAAACATAAAATTACTATTTTAAGTAAACAAAAACACTATACAATAATCTTTTTTCTTTTTATTATTTTAATTATTAATCATCAAACGATAATTAAAATAAAAAACAAATTAAATAATTTTAGTAGAACACAATTATTAATTAAATTAAAGTTTTAAATATTAAAATTTGTACAGCTAACCATTAAGTCGAATCTAGAAATAATTTATTTTTTTTAACTTCAGAATCGGATATTGACCACGAGGATTTATTATATATTCAACTGGTGCATTTAGAAGAAATATTTTTAAAAGTACAGGCTTCAATTGGATTGAAAATTCATTCGGAAAACAAAATATTTTTATGGCAAAAGTGTTCTAGTAAGTACTAATAAAATTAGGAACAGTTTTCAAAGCTTGTATCATGATTTTTACGCAAGTTTTAATAGGAAAAAAACGGCCAGAGGTTAATAACTATTAATTAATAATTATTAATTATTTGTATTAATATTAATTTTTTATTATACTGTATCGTATCGTAACATATATTATTGACAATAAGTTATAAGTTATAGTTATAAGTTATTATAGTTATAAGCTATATTATACTCTAATATTAATTTAGAAATAAAACATAGTCATTTTTATTACTAATTATGTATAAACTGAATTTTATAATTTAAATAAATATATATATGTTTATATAAATAAAAAAATTATTTTGAATCGATTTTTTATTTTACTTTTCCTAACAACAACAAAGGTTTTAAATCATATAAATTACATTGTTGATGTGGTAATTGTATTATCGAAACACCAAATTTGATGATCAAAAGTAGAATTTAGCTGTTTATATCTCATAATTCTTATTGTTGATATTATAAAAATTTAATCCAAAAGGCAATCATCGTTATCTTATTAACAATCCAATATTCTAAGCAACGACAAAAATTATAAACGTGATTATTTAATTATTAAAACAACAGCTCTTATTGTTAATCTTAAACTATACATTATCTGAAGAACAAATTTAAATATCAAATCTATAATATTGTATTAAATTTGCATGTCAAATTAATAATTTGTTTCATCATTTTGAAAATTTCGTGTTAATTTTAACTTTTGGAAATTATCAAAATGATGTTCAAATTCTCAAATATTGTCAGTCTAACAATCTTCGTTGTTGGACGTATATTGATGATAAAATTATCAGATTAAGTGGTGATTTTAGTAGATATCATGATAGATTTTTTTGAGTGAACAGTTCGTTGATATAGATTAAAAGTAAAGTGGGAGATAAAACTGAGCCTTGGGTACACCAGCGGTTATTAATTTAGACTCAGAAGAAAAGCCATCTATATATACCGAGATGTATCGGTTAGACAGAAAATGTTGAATCAACTTCACGACTGCGGGATGAAAACCGTACGCAACGAGCTTGTTGATCAAATTTGCATGCCAAATTCGATCAAATGCTTTTGAGATGTCTAATGCGATCACGTACGTTTCACCACCTTTCTCAAGTATGCTATTCCACAGATGTGCCACATAGTTCAATAGATCGGTTGTTGATCTTTTGTTTCTAAAACCGTATTGGCTGTCAGATATCAAATGGTTGTCTTCCAAAAATTTGGATATGTGTGAATTAATATAGTGCTCGTATATTTTAGACATGACTGGGAGTAAGGCTATTGGTCTATAATTTGAAATATCACATTTCGTTCCTTTTTTTGGGACAGGCTGGACATTGGCTTGCAACTTCCAGCAGGATGGATAAATACCAGATTTATAGGATTTATAAAATATTTTGGTGATTGTTGGTGCAAGTTCTTTTGAAAATGTTTTTAGAATAACAGGAGGAATGTTGTCCAGACCAGAAGCTTTGTTGTTGTTTAACCCCTTTAAAAGTTTTTCGACAATTTTGGGTTTGAAATGTAATTGCTTCATACTCCTGAAGACTGGATTTGGGGTATTTCTTTAGGAGTTTCTAAAACTGTTGAATTTGAAGCAAAGCGTTCCGCGAACAATGTAGCTTTCCTTGCAGGGTCAGTAATGATTGAGTCACCATCAATGATAGGCGGGATAGAAGATTTAGTACCACAATTTAAAGAATTAATGGCACTGTAAAAACTTTTGTCAGAAATTGACATACTCGAAAGTTTTGCCGCTTTCGCTCTGTCAATCTCTGCTTTTTCGTTTTCAATTATCTGGTTTGACATTTTATTAGCCTTTAAATACTGGGATCGATTAACAGAGTTCTTTTTATGAATCCAAATATTAAATAATCTACGTTTGTTTCTAAGAGCCAATTTGGCTGCTTTCGAAAACAAATATTTTTGGGGTTTCATTATTGAAAAGGGAACGAATTTGTTAATACCGAATTGAATGGTTTCAGCAAAGTTTTGAGCAGAAACATTTACATCGTCAGTATAAAAACAATGACGATCAAAAGGGAAACCTTGAAAAAAACTTCGGAGACCATTGGTGTCCATTTTTGAAAAGTGAAATATTTTACGGGATTTGGGAACTCTAGTTTGTAGCAAATCAGTTTTGATAACTGATTGTGAATGGTCAGAATTTCCAATACTACCCTTATCGACATCGACACTCGTAATATCTGGCATAGATGTGAGATAAAAGTCTAAGAGAAAACTTTTATCACCGCCATTACGAGGAGTGAAAGTTGGGCTTTTTACAATCTGCGTCAGGTCGTGCGATGCAGCAAATATTTCTGCCTGCCTTCCATTGTTGTCGTCGTCGGTCATTTTGGAAAATTCTAACCACGATTTGTTGTGGACGTTGAAGTCACCGGTAACGATAACCTCACAACTTTGAAATTGTGCTCTAATTTCGTCGACAACATTAGTCAAGAGATTTAAAAAATTGGGATTATGTTTGTTTGGAGACCGGTATAGAGCTATTGTGAAAAAAGAAATTTCAGGTAGACAAACCTTTAATACTACTGTGCTGTAGCCATCACCATGTACTTCATAATTTGGAAAGCGTTTATATGCAACACTCTCATGAATGTATGCACATACACCTTGATGGAGTTTAAAAGCTGATTCAAGCCAAATAGCAGTGTTTATATTAAAGCATCAATAGCATCGAGTCAAGCCTCGATAAACGATTTGTTCTTTTTCGATGCTATTATCGAAGCTATGATCGATGATCATTTTATTTTTTGTTTCCTTTATTTTTGAAAAGTGTACACGGTTAAAAATATTGGTATGAAATTGGTAAAAAATGGTATTAGTTAAATAAAGTTCGATGGTATAAAAGTTCATAAATAGCTCCTTATAAATTGCATATATTTATGTATAAAGGTAATTTATTAGCATTGGTATAAATTATATATCATAAGCTTATGAGTTTCGTATTATAAAAATTGGTATAAATTATATACCATAAGTTTATTGGTTTGGTATAATAAAAATTGGTATAAATTACATATCATCAGCTTATTAGTTTGGTATATAATCTATATATATTAAATTTATACCTACACGTATAAACTCTTTTAATAAATTTAATCTATAAATTTTATACCTACCATTATGAAAGTTTTAAACCAAACGGTATAAAATATATAGCAATTTTTTTATGTTGATTAAAATACATTTTTTTGTTTTACATATTTATTTTCAAAAAGTTCATTATATAACAATGCATTTTTCTTAATATCCTACTTTACATTCTTTTTGTTAGAATGTATGTATTTTGGTTTTTCGTGATGTCGCTTTACAACATCCCGAGCAGAAATTAGATAGGGAAACCTGAATACAGTCAGGGCGTGATCACGGACGTAGGAAAACAAACATGCGAATAGACGATTTGATCCAAATGAAAATAAAATTCTTGAGAAACCAACTTTTAGCTAATCGCAAGTAGTTTCATTCATTGATCACTCACGAAAAAAATCTTCGTATGAGTTTTCTCCTTAACATTCCCGCCATACTCTTCGCCGATTATCACAGTCACGTAACCTGAAACACGTAAGAAAAAACAACCGGTCCAAGCATGGATCAATTCCATGTTTACTTTAAAATTAAAAACATATTGTTTGACATTACGATATTGAGGACTATTTTATTCAACTTATATCAAAAACTCTTACCTGCATATAGAAAATCGAAGTAATTCAAATCCGCAGTGCTGGTTGAATCCCCGAATTTATTTACATGCACTACGCGTGCATTTATGCCCTGCAAAAATGTAATGAAAATTCCGCTTTTTCTTTTCAACATGACTGCACAAAACTTTGTTCACAAATGAAATTTTATTCAATTTCTGTACCAAACGCGTATAACACAATAAAAATAGCGGTGCTTTTTGCCATCTTATACTAATTTGGTATAGAAATGACAATTCAACTCATTAAATAAAGTTTCAATAAGGTCCAATAAAAACGCTTCATTTACTATTTTTTAGCAAATCAAAACGATTTGTTTCGATTATTTTTTTCTGGTAGGAAGGAACAGCGAATATTTTCGAATATTTTCCGCCTACTTAATATATTAATTTAAAACAAAAATTCACATACAAAATTATGTGAAAATGCAATTTGCAAATAGTAAAAATGTCGGTTTTCATTTATAAATGATTGCATGTTTATGTTTATTTGTCAAAAATTAATTACAAATTTATAACATTTATGCGCCTACTAAGATGAAATAATATTTAATTTTGTTTGACAACAAAGGATTATGTTGTATGAAATAATGTTACTATTTCTGTTCGTTAAATTGTCTGCTAAATACAACTCGTCATCAAATTATTAGTCGATTATTTTTCAACATTACCACTCATGCCATTTGAGGTTAAAAATTATTTGAGGTTAAACCTCAAATGACATTCGTAATAATGATTATGAAAAATAATCGACTATTATTTGACGACTCGTGATATTATATATGATTATTTTTAATTTATAAATCTCCATTTATAGGACTAGAAAATAAATTCAACACCAAACATACACTGAAAAAAATATGTTAGTGTATTCTACAATAAGGATTTTGTTGATTTGGTTTTGTAATATCAACTGAAATTAAGTAAAGTAGACAAAGCTGTTGTCAAACTTTGACAAGCATTTTGTAAATTTTACAAAACATTTTCAGAAGAATAAACAAACAAAAATTTGATAAAAACTACAAACTATTTGTTATCGGTACTAATATTGTTAATAAATTTTGCTGTAAGCCTATGTGGTTAAATTTATAAGTGTTTTGTCATCGGTTCACACAGACAGGGTAGAAATGACAAAAATTTTGACAGTGGTACTAAAATTGATGGTTGATTAAACCTAAAAAAGTTTTGTAGATTCTAAAAATAATTAGCTACTATTACAAGCATTTAATGAAGAATTTAAAATATTTTTAATCCTAGGTACAAGTTTTTTTGTTGATTTAAGCAACAAACTTTGTGCAAATATGGTAAATATTTTGTTGCACATACAAACAAGAAAGTTAGAATTCATCAAGAACTGATGGCATATACAAAATAATTTGTCTAAAAATTTATTTAAGCATATATATAGTTTTAATACTTCTTTTATTTTTAGTTTATTCTGCTAAAGACACAATATTTTTAATGTTGTGATTTGTGATTTATGTTAAAATTATAATTTCAATTAAAGTGAAATAATCCGCAAACGTGAAGTGAAAATATCCCATGTTTTTAATTTGGAATTTCCATCTGAGTCAGCAATGGTGTGGCAATTCTTACAGCAATATTTTTATAAATTGATATGTGTTTCGGATAATATTTTTATTCTGAATAAAGTGCTAATTTTCGTAGTTTAGTTAATGTAAATTATTAACTGTGGAAGTTGAGAACTGTGGAAGGGTATTGGTTTTCAAAATTATTTTAGAAATATAAATAAATTTATAAAAAATTCGAAATAAAGAATAAAATAATTAGAATTTAAATGGAATATAAAGAAAAAATTAAGAATTGAATATGCTTTGTAATTTAATTATATATTATGGATATATTTTTACTTTTAAATAAACGAAATGACCTAAGTTAAACGTAATAATTTTCCTTTTTTTTCTTTTGCGTATTAGTTTTAGGACCACAAAAACTAATATTGAATTTTATGAGATAAATTCTACGATCCACAAAACAGTTATATTGAAACGGCTAAATCAATGCTAGTTGTGACAAAATATTCCTCTTGTTTTACCAAATTTCTGGTACTATGAACCGAAAATCTTGTAACACTAGTAAAACAAATCGGTAGATCTGATAAAACTATTGGCAAATGTATTGTATTACAAAACATACTAGGTTGACAACGGCTTTGTAAATTGGATCAAATACTTAGTAGACCTATAACAAATATTGATCAAATAGAACGACAATATGTGTATCAATTATACAACTTTCTTTATACTTTGACAAAAAGGTTTTGTTTAACTGACTAACTAATCAAACACGTATAACAAAATGGTTTTTCAAACTGACAATAAATTTGGTATAGTCGAACAAACAGATTTGCCAGTTTTATAAAAATGATTTAATTAATTTTACCATTTTATGGTTGAGCTATTGACAATTGTTTAGTCAAATATACCACTTTTTTTGTACATATTACTTTAAATTTTTTTCAGTGATTGTAACAATTGTAACTAATTGTATCTTTATCCCCGTTTATATTATTTGGTATAGAATTGGGAACTTGAACATATTATACTAGTTGGATATAAAAATGGTATCGTTTTAATTTATAAATCTCCATACTTTATAAGATTAGAAAACAAATTATATAGCAAGCATTGATAAAAGCGGCGCGGCACATTGAAATAACAGTGCTTTTACCTGAGTTTATATTATTTGGTGTAAAACTGGGAAGTTCAGCTTATAAATTATCTGAATACTTTGCACTTTATAAAATTCAATACCATTTTTCGCATACATAAACTTTATAAAGAGAACGTTATTAAACAAGTATCAATTTTAGACTAAAATTTTCAACAGTGCATAATTTTCTTCAGATACGTTGATGATATAATTACATGTGTTCCTGAGGACAAAGTCGATGTTTTCTTAAATAAATTTAATAGTTTTGATAAAAATATTCAATTTACACTAGAGTCGGAGTAAAGAGGGCAAAATTTTTTTCCTTGATACTCTAGTGATAAGAAATAATGATGGTACTATCAGCACTAACTGGTACCATAAACCAACCTGGTCTGGTGGGTATTTGGATTTTAATTCATGGTTACCTTTGAGTAATAAGAAAAATACTATATCTTACATCTTTATATATCTTACTATGACTTACAAAGATAATTTTTTTTTGCTGTCAGAAATTTTATTTTTCATTCATACAAACTATGATATTTAAACAGTAGGCTTTGTTTTAACTGTCGGCAATTCTTCTTGTCGTCGATAATTTTGCTTTGTCGTTATGAAAATTCTTTGTTGTCATTTTTTCTTCTAACAAAATGAAATATAAGTTCATCTTGGTAGGCGCATAAATGCTATAAGTTTGTAATTTATTTTTGACAAATAAACATAAACATGCAATCACTTATATGAATGAAAACGGACATTTTTATTATTTGCAAACTGCATTTTTACATAATTTTGTATTATTGAATATTTTGTAGAAAAATTTTATTTAGAAACTAAACTAACTAAACAAAATTATAATTAAAAAAAATTATCTCATTAAATACCACTCTTCATTGAAATTTTTGTCTAAAATTTTTCAATTTTACTCATTAAATTATTTTTAAGCAACACTGCTCAATCAAACCACTACTTAAACCACTCGTCCTTCGGACTCGTGGTTTATTGTGCGCTTTGATTCGCAGTGTTGCTAAATAATTTAATTCGTAAAATCAAAAAATTTTCGAAAAAATTTCAATGACTCGTGGTATTACAACCGAAAATTCTTCAACTATCAGATGAGAAATACCACACCGAAAATTTCACTTTGGTAGAAAAAACACTCAAAACTAATAATTACCCAATCAAACTGATCAAAAGTATTATGAGAACAACGATCATGAAACATAATAATACCAATTTAATTGAACACCAAATTCAAATCCGCAAATCAATGATGAAACAAAATTCGTTTCACTTCCGTATGTTAAACATTTATTTGAGAACATTAAATTATTGCTAAGAAAATACAATATTGAAATAGTAGGAAGATCAAGTATTTGCACAGGATCATCTGATTTCTCAAAATTAAAGGACCGTGATCCTATTGAAAGTCAATCAGATCTTATTTATGAAATAAAATGTTCATGTGAAAAAGCATACGTAGGACAGACTTCGCAACATATGAGTAAACGTTTTTATCAGCATACTCACAACTCTCCACCCGATAATAGTTCATTGTCTACAGTCTACACACATTGAAACCACCAAACATGTTGTTACATTAGATAACGTAAAAATTTTGGAAAAAAAGCCCAATCGAAAAAAACGGCAAATATCTGAAAGTTTGTATATAAAAAAACGTAAGCCAACACTTAGTACACAAACCACTTGTGTTTTCAACAATACTTACGATAGAATTATTAAATCTACACAAATTTAAGTTAACTATATAAAAATGTTTTTGCAATAACATCAAAGTATGTGAATATCGAAATGTTTTTGTTTGAAAATAGTATATTCTTCAACGATGCCGAAAACAGCATATTTTGAAATGAGAGGACAGTTTACCAGCCGAGGCGATAGCCGAGGTTGGTAATGATCGCGAGATTCAAAATATGATTTTCGGCGAGTAGAAGACTGTACTTTTTCTACTACTTTTTTAAAAATTATTATTAATTTTTAAACATTTTCATTTATAATTACATACAATTCATTTTTTAAAACATACACTGTTACAAATTAAAATTGTATATGTGTATTTATATTTCTGCTATTAAAAAATAGATGACTCAATATGAATAAATTATCCAATTTTTATGTCAAAGACATAGCTGTCTTTAATTGCAAGCCTTATTGTTTTTTTCGTTAATTTTTACATATCCATATATCCATACATATAGTTATTCATGATGTTATATTTTTATTCTATTTACACGCCAAAATCCTATATTATTATTCTATTTACACTAAAGTTCTTAAAATCATTAAATAATACATCTTTGAAGGTTTATTGTTTTTTGAATTTTGCGTCTAGTAGGCTTATAACTAAAGACGGTTTGTACTTTGTCATAAACAAAATCAAATTCAGATTTCAGATTTCTAAAATAAAAATATCAGTTTTGATTTAGTTTTTGAATGGGAATGACGTTACGTAAATTCTTTATATATTTTAACACAACCTAAATTATTTTACGTAAAATAAATATTTTTTTTTCATTTTTGTTAAATAAATAGGTGAAATAATATTTTTTAAAAATATCTTAACACCAACTGTTTTTTATCATACTATTTAAAAAAAATATATGAATATTATATATTTAACTATTATTATTTTTACAATTTTAATGTAAATTGTCCGTAAATAATTCAAAAATAAATTAACGTCATCCTCCAAACAGAGACAAATTAACACTAACAAAATTATTTCATTCAATCAAATGATTGTCTTAACGGGTATTCTAGGATGGTTTATTCTAGTTGAGAAATTAGAAAATAGATGGCTTTTAAAAAATTACTTTCGTCACTAGGTACGAAAGTAATTCGTACAGGTTTTTTTTATCACCGGTGACGAAAACGAAGTTTTCGATTCAATGAACAAACATCGAAAGTAGATTTTTTATGTTGGGTAGTAGAAAAATTTAATTTTTCTCCGATTGACAGCAATTATAAATTTTGCAGACTTATTTCAGTCAGCAAAGTGGCACTTTTCCTGCCTAGGCAGCAAAGTAAGTACTTTGCTGCCTAGGCAGCAAAATAATTAGACTTCATATAAATAAACATATATTTTTCCACGAATCTGGAAGAAATTTTTTAATTTGTCAAACTATAATTATTATGACATTTCCATAACAACTAATCCTTCCAACAATTGCGATTTATTTGTTAATTTTTAAAATTTTGCTTTATTTTTAAAGTAATAATTATTAAATTACATATCATTGTAATTAATCGGAGAAAAATTATATGTTCAACTCGGCAGCAAGGTAGATTGACTGCCTTGGCTGAATTAATATCGGAAAGTTATGGAAATTATGGAAATTTGAATTTCCATAATTTTTCTAAATTTTAAAAAAGAATATTTTTTCGTCTGAAGATGATGCGGGAATCGCATTGAAACGTTACGATAAAAAATAAATGTTTTTGATATCATGTGTTTTCATTAATTTATAATTCAAACAAGAGCTAAAAAACCAAATAAAATTTAATTATTGCCTTAATCGAACGAACGATTTAATTATTGCCTTAATCGAATCGTTAATAATTGCCTTAATCGACCATAATGCCCGATATTTTACTAACGAAAATTTTCTATTTTTGTTTCTTTTTTAATAATTATTCAGCATTTCCCTCACATGTTATCAATATACAATTCCAGTTAAATGAGAAAAAAGAAAAACAAGATCTCTTTTAGCGGTATTTCTATTCATAAACACATACCAATACGAAAATCAAAGACTACAATTTCATATTTAATAAATTCTGAATAATATCGCACACTCATTTACAATGGATACCCTGATAAGACTCTCTCTTTGATATATGTATGACCTAATTTTTATTATCGAGGGAGGTCCAAAAATTAAAATATAAAATTACAAATTGAATTACGGAGTTTCTTTGAAAGAAACGACCATAATGCCCGATATTTTACTAACGAAAATTTTCTATTTTTGTTTCTTTTTTAATAATTATTCAGCATTTCCCTCACATGTTATCAATATACAATTCCAGTTAAATGAGAAAAAAGAAAAACAAGATCTCTTTTAGCGGTATTTCTATTCATAAACACATACCAATACGAAAATCAAAGACTACAATTTCATATTTAATAAATTCTGAATAATATCGCACACTCATTTACAATGGATACCCTGATAAGACTCTCTCTTTGATATATGTATGACCTAATTTTTATTATCGAGGGAGGTCCAAAAATTAAAATATAAAATTACAAATTGAATTACGGAGTTTCTTTGAAAGTTACAGATTTCAGCCCCTTCACTTTTTCTATTTACAAAATTACTAACGTTTCAATAAAGTATATCAATTTTGAAAATATTTCTAACATTATCTTCAAATCAAGAGCTCTACAGTTTGAGATGCCTGTGCAATCTTATCAGACAAAACAAACTAAATTTAATTAATTTTTCCATCCATCAATCTTCAACAAGTAAACTTTAAATCTTCACCCTGTAAAATAATTCAAGTAATATTTACGAGCTACTTAAACTATTTAGTGTGTAAATAAACTTCTAACGTCATAATTGTATTCACATTTAATTGTTAGTTTTTTGTGTCAAAATTGTAATTTTAATTAGTATTTTGAAAACGAAATTTTCGTTTCATAATATTTGGTTTTTTTATTATCGGCATAAATAAATAAAATATTGACAAGCAAATATATTAAATAAGAAAACTGAAAGTGTATTTGATTTGTAAATTTAGTGTTACAAATAAAAGATGTAATGAGGAAATCGAATCGATCAGTTGATAAAAATCATGTGAACTAATTCAGTTTAATTGTCAGCACTTTAACTTTATTCAATGGATGTTGTACGACGCTACGACCTTGAACACTAAGACCGAGGTTGGGTTTAGTATTTTATAAATTAAAATTGTAATCAAGTAAAATATTTCCATAAAACCAAACAACCTTTAACTGCAACTTAAATCAACTTTGTTCATAATCAATACAAATATCACATCAAAATGCATTTAAAATGACACAGAATAAATTCTAACTGAATCTTGTCTTTCACTGAGACATGATCAATCAATCAAACACACCACGGAATTTGAAGCTATTATTTGAAAAAAAGAATAACAATAATTACGGTGATATTTTAAAAATGTCAAACGATGGAAATTTCAATTTTATGTTTTTTTTACGAACTAAGAAAGAAATATTAAGATGTAATTTATTTCTTGAAAAATAAATAGTCATTATATAGATTTTTCTAAAGAATTCCAATGCGTGGGGTGTGATTCCATGGTGACAATATTAAAACTGAAAATTTATTTGATTGAGTTGAAGAATATAATACTTCAGTTTATTTATGCAGAAAAAGATTAAGTTGTTAGGTGAGGTTAGGTTATAATGGTTGGCCTATAGAGCGAGAGGATGAGATATAAACTTTTCAAAAATGATATAGTTGAGCGAGCAAACGGTAATCAATCACAATTTTTTATAGTACGGAGAACCATTATAATGGTTCTGCAAACCATCGGCCAGTAATGTTATAGTTCGTTCAGGCATGCGCTATTATGATCCGAGCCGGATCAAGGTGTAATAAGGTAAGTCCTAATAGGGTATTTCCAGCTGGCGCCTATCAGATATCATACATGATTTCTATAATAGGGACAAATAAGGTCTAGTAGCAAATGACGGAACAGGTCCATATGAAATTTTCCAATTAAGGTATGCCCTATTTGTTCTGATCTAAGCCCTATTTCATTTAAATAAATTCCATTTGGTTAAAATTCACTAGAGTAATATCCATTAGATATACAGTACATACATACTTTGTGGAATTTCACATTTAATTTTGTTATCGCTTCTCTAAATGAATTTTTAGAACATTTTGAAAATGATGTATTAAAAAAAATTGTAATAAAATGTAGCAATGAATGCCCTTTTTGAACTGATCTGGTCCTAGTTCAGTTCTAGTAGGGCTGCCTGATCCGGCTTGGATAGTTTGAGGCATAACATCTATTCAAGACCTCTTCAGTGTGCCTGATCCGGTCTCTATCAATGAAAAGGAACGCCGTAACCGACTAAGATCTGAATAGTTACAATAGTTACATGCTAGTCGGGTAGTTTATCGTATACTCTGATCAAGTACTGCGGCAGTTCTAAGAACCATATGCTAACTATAAAAAGCAAGTCCTGAGAACTATAAATAATAATTAATCTTAACATTATCATAGGGCGCAGAAATTCGCCTTGTTAAGGGTGAGAGTGTCTAATTAAGGTGGTTTCTTATTGTTGAAAACCATCTCCGAGTTTTGTGAATTAACACTGAGTCGAAAGCTATCGGTCCATTTAGCGAGAATGCAAATAAAACTTTGTATTAAATCCCTGAGGACACTTTCCAATTATCCACTAAAATAAGCATCTAAAATTCCCAACTAACCAGGCTTAGGAACAGATCATTTATGACCACTTTCTAAAAAGATATTGTAGTCCATCACCGTAGGGTCTCTTCCTACAAACATTCAAATTTGAGTATTAACCGTGACTTGGTCTTTGAACCTTGCTTCTAAGCAATTGATCCTGCTGAGCAGCGACTTCTAGTAGGCTCATTGGAATCTCTATAAAAGTGTTCAACTAATACCTACAGTGTTCTTAAAGGAACATAAAACAAACTGATGAATCACAAGTCTTTAGGATAACAACCAAAGCGTTTAGATATATTTGCAGGACATGGTCTGATAGTTTTTGTCATGATGCCATTCAGTTGTGCAGACGTTTACAGCAGTTTCAAAGATTTTTCGTACTTCCTGAAATACTTAGAAGGTAGTGTGTGGGCTACCACCTGTGCGAAGTGTCAAAAACTTCTTAGGCTGCTCTTAGATAAATGCATTTATGGTGTATGATAACGTCCCTAGTTGAAGTTCTAAGCAAATCGAACAGTTGGTAGTCCACAAACCGTCCGGTCGTTGCTGATAATTCGGGATCGTGAGACTATTTCATAATACATTGCGATTTGCGAAGGCTGAGGGCCTCAGAGAACTTCTGTATTGCATTACAGTAGTCCCTCCAAAATACTTATAAAATTTACAGTTTACCTTTTAGGATTTCCAGTTATAAACGGCCTATTTTCTTTGGACTTTTGAAGACAGACTATCTCACTTTCATGGCATTGCCGAGAATTTTTTATCCAACACGGTGAATATTGTTTATCTTTACACCTCTTAAGTAAGCAAAACCACCTGGCCTTCATTCAAAGAAGAAGACCGCATTCTGCCTATTTATCCTAATCTAGCGTTGATTCAACAATAACTTAGTGATAGCTGCCTTGTGATTATTTTTGGCATCCTCAAGTTTACCTAAATTCCAGTTGTGTAACGACTGCCTGGTTCGAAACAAGCCGTAAAACAAAATTCAAAACTAGCTACAAAACAATAATGAGAATCAAAACAAGCCATAAAAATTTATTTTACCATTTTTTTTTACCATAAAAATAATCCATGTTAACAAACATGTATGGGTGCTGTTAGTTAATTGCTTTCTTGCGTCACACAAGCAGTAATATAAAGCAGTCATTGAACATATTTCTATCTGCATAAATAATAAAACTTTGGCTATGTAAAACTTTTGTCATAATAAAATAACTATTTGGTTGTTCAAATTTATAAAAAGTAGAATGGTGGTCTGAGGCAAATATTTTTTCGTTTGACTAGAATTTTATATTGAGATGATATGGGGAAATGGTAAATTAAATGATTTGTGTATGATAAAAGTATAATTAAAAAGAAACAAAAGATAGAAAATCTAGCTATTAATTTCATGAAAATCTGTAGTACACCCAAAAAAAACAATATTTTAAATCGATAGAGGTACAACGATTTAACAAAGTAAAAAATTGCATATAAAATTGAGGAAATTGCCCTTAAATTGACGAAAATAAGGAAATTCTGCATTCGAAAGCTACTTTTGATTTTGAATTTTAAATCAATATATAAAATACTTATAAAATTAAAATTTTAAAATACTTATAAAATTTTATAAAATTATAAAAACATTTTTGTTGACTTTAATAATCATATCAAAAGTAGTGCAGTTAATTCTACAAAAGAGTAGTATGCTTGATATTCTAGATATTTATAACAACAAAATTGACTGTCAAAATAATATTAAGTTAATTCATTTGACAGCTGTAAAACAAAATTCAAAACTAGATACAAAACAATAATGAGAATCAAAACAAGCCATAAAAATTTATTTTACCATTTTTTTTACCATAAAAATAATTCATGTTAAAAAACATGTATGGGTGCTGTTAGTTAATTGCTTTCTTGCGTCACACAAGCAGTAATATAAAGCAGTCATTTAACATATTTCTATCTACATAAATAATAAAACTTTGGCTATGTAAAACTTTTGTCATAATAAAATAACTATTTGGTTGTTCAAATTTATAAAAAGTAGAATGGTGGTCTGAGGCAAATATTTTTTCGTTTGACTAGAATTTTATATTGAGATGATATGGGGAAATGGTAAATTAAATGATTTGTGTATGATAAAAGTATAATTAAAAAGAAACAAAAGATAGAAAATCTAGCTATTAATTTCATGAAAATCTGTAGTACACCCAAAAAAAACAATATTTTAAATCGATAGAGGTACAACGATTTAACAAAGTAAAAAATTGCATATAAAATTGAGGAAATTGCCCTTAAATTGACGAAAATAAGGAAATTCTGCATTCGAAAGCTACTTTTGATTTTGAATTTTAAATCAATATATAAAATACTTATAAAATTAAAATTTTAAAATACTTATAAAATTTTATAAAATTATAAAAACATTTTTGTTGACTTTAATAATCATATCAAAAGTAGTGCAGTTAATTCTACAAAAGAGTAGTATGCTTGATATTCTAGATATTTATAACAACAAAATTGACTGTCAAAATAACATTAAGTTAATTCATTTGACAGCTGTAAAACAAAATTCAAAACTAGCTACAAAACAATAATGAGAATCAAAACAAGCCATAAAAATTTATTTTACCATTTTTTTTACCATAAAAATAATCCATGTTAACAAACATGTATGGGTGCTGTTAGTTAATTGCTTTCTTGCGTCACACAAGCAGTAATATAAAGCAGTCATTGAACATATTTCTATCTACATAAATAATAAAACTTTGGCTATGTAAAACTTTTGTCATATAAAATAACTATTTGGTTGTTCAAATTTATAAAAAGTAGAATGGTGGTCTGAGGCAAATATTTTTTCGTTTGACTAGAATTTTATATTGAGATGATATGGGGAAATGGTAAATTAAATAATTTGTGTGTGATAAAAGTATAATTAAAAAGAAACAAAAGATAGAAAATCTAGCTATTAATTTCATGAAAATCTGTAGTACACCCGAAAAAAAAACATATTTTAAATCGACAGAGGTACATCGATTTAACAAAGTAAAAAATTGTAGATAAAATTGAGGAAATTGCCCTTAAATTAACAAAAATAAGAAAATGCTGCATTCGAAAGCTACTTTTGATTTTGAATTTTAAATCAATATATAAAATACTTATAAAATTAAAATTTTAAAATACTTATAAAATTTTATAAAATTATAAAAACATTTTTGTTGACTTTAATAATAATATCAAAAGTACTGCAGTTAATTCTACAAAAGAGTAGTATGCTTGATATTCTAGATATTTATAACAACAAAATTGACTGTCGAAATAACATTAAGTTAATTCATTTGATAGATAAAGTTTTGTGCATTTGTATTAAAGGTGGCGATACAATCGATTTAACTAAATAAAACGTCGGAGCTAAAAAAAAAATGTCATTTTATTCGAATTTACCTGCATTTTTGTCGGATCTACCACGATTATTTTTTTAGGTGTACTTGTTCGTACTTAAAAAGCCATAACCTATTTTTGAACAGTGGCAACTTATACTATAATTTTATCATTTTTAGCATAACGCAAGTATTATGGATAAACTTTTCTAATACTGAGTTCACTGATCTGAACTAGCAGAGCGCCAAACACCTTTATCGCCTACCAACTGTATACATACTTTTTTGATACGCAGCACTTAAAGGCTCAAGAAATGTATGGTTACTCCAAACTACAAAATGAAATTGGCATTTATTGTTGTTATGACTGGAAAACAATTATTTTCAAAACAATTGAAAAAAAAACAAAAGCGAAAATGTATTCAAACAAACAAAACCATAACAAGAAAGTTATCACAGGATGTTCATTGATGTTAAAATTTTATGTTCAACAAAAAAAAATCAATTATACCAATTTAACAGCAAATATAAACGAAACTAAATTTAAATTTGTTTTGTTTCTTTTAGTTTAAAAATATCAAAATGTTCAAGAATTTTCCATTAGCTATAACTAGGAAAAAAAATGAAAAAAATAAATATATTCGTTTAATCCCAAAACCAAAACAAAATAAATAAAGTAAACCAACAACGTGTGTGGGTTTCTTTTTTGATTTAATACAATTTTCTGTTGATAAGGTGGAAACCTTTTGCTGTTTGTACCATAAACATTACAACGTAATGTTCACTCTGATCTCCTAATCGACTTATTCCTATATTAACGCAATATCTTGAGCAATGAGCATCTTTTGGCTTGAAACAGGAGGAGCATTACTTCCATCTCTTATTCTATTGATATCCATACAATACTTTATTTAAAAACGTAGGGCACAGCCATGCAAAAGCCATGCGTTGTGGTAAGATGCTGTGGTGATTAATTTTCGACTGGGCCTTACTTATACTAAGCAATACTTTTCGGTCATGCTGCCATTTACCGCACATAAACGTCAAGTGTCTCGTTTTAGAATGGATGAGTTGTTCTTGTTTCGATTTTAACTAAATGTTATATTATATAAGAAACACACAAAAAACCTATCGAAGTGGCATTAAACAAAAAGTTTTAAATTGTTGATTGTGTTGTTGATATAGACGTTCGTTGAACTCGTTTAGGCTATTATGTACTAATATTGTACACGTTGTTTTATTATTTTGGGTTTACTGGAATTTGTTTCAATATAATAAAACGTATATGGAACCATAATCATATTCACGAAAGATGTCGCATTTCTAAAATGACCGTGTTGTACGAGGATTATATGTACAACCTATAGTCTATACTACATTTGTAAACTTCTTTTATTAAAAGAAACTAACATAATAGCATTGTCTATTGTTTACAATTTGCAAATTCTCTCCGATATCTAAACGCCTCAATTTACAAAAAATGACACCACCTAACATAAAACTTAAAAAAAAGCTAATTTATACACGCGATTTATCTCATAATTGTTTTTCACTTTTTATTAAAAAAAATATAATAGTAAAACCATTTCATTTTCTTTTAATAAATAATTTTACTTTCTACGAAATAAAATATGAAAAAAAAATTATAACTTCATTTTTACTACAAATTTTATTACATTCCATAAACATTTAATACAGTACAAGCCCGATTTTCTGGCACTCAATTAACCAGAACACTTAGTTAAATGGAATTTAAATTTTTCTTTCACAAAAGAAATAAAGGTGGATGCGCTAGAATTATTGAATAATGAATATTGCCAAATATGATGGATCAAGAGCATGAAAAAATATCAACAATTTATCAGTGATTATTAGAAAATGCAGAGCTTACCTTTCAACAAGCTTCATTGTTTTGCGTTTAACATCAATTGTGACATCTCTAGTTCAAATTATGGAGGTGCCCCTTCCTCTAGGTTGGAGTTTTAAATTCTAAATTTAAAAATATGTACCAGTTTTAAGAAAATTAATGGCTCTGAATCGTTGAAATCCTTTTATCAAAACAAATGACATCAAAAATGTAATATATTTATTTAATGCAAAGTTTGCTGAAGTAAAATGTAAATTATCTAACGAGTATCCTTACACGTATTCTTACAAAACACAACATGAAAAAAATTAGTTTTAACAAAATATTATATTATCCGGAATGAGCTTCATGTAGGAAAACAGAGCTTTTACTGTAATAACATAACAAAACTATTAGTTTGTTTTTTTTCTTTCTTAATCTTTAGTTGTGCTCGGATGATTCAATATGAAAAAAAAAAATTTAAAAAATACACAATGATTATAAGAAGTAATGAACTTCATTGTCGTTTAAATTCACTTTCATTTTTAACTATTGTAAGAAGAATAAGTAGAAAATAATAACAATAATTATATTACTTTAATGATATTTAAATGATTTAAATTAATATACGCTATGGATTGAAAAAAAAATTAAAAATTTATCTGCAAGTCCATTTTATTATTTTTTCGTGAGTCTTATCACGTTGTATTTACAGAATTGTTTGATGATATTTTCAACAATTCTAAATTCAACCTTCTACGTTTGTAATCTTTCAGCCAAAACTCATAATCAACATGTGAAATTCAGCATTACCCTATTCAACATTGTATAGTAGAATTTTTTTAACAGTGAATTTTTGACAGCAGGTAGCAAGAGTTAAAAAATGAGACAAAAAGTAAAACAGAGATGCATTATATATTTTGGGATAAATTTTTTTTTAAAACAACTGCATTAGTTAAATTTCTACTCCTAGTTCGTACCATTTGTTTGTTGTGACATTTGTTTACATAGGCGTCGTTATTTTTATTATAATTATTTTTAATTATCAAAATTGTGTTATATTACCTACAAAATCATTAATATTTTTACTAGTTTTTGGTTTTCTATAACACGGTGCAACACATAAAATGTAAGACAGATTCTGACTTCCGTTTCTGGAAGTGTCCACCCAAACTAGCAAAACCCTAGTTGGGTTTTGCTAGTTTGTATCGATCTTCTGATTTATGACGTCATCAATTTTTATGCCCGATTTTTAGTTTTGCACGGCTATATCTCGTAAAGTATTAGGAATTTCTCAATGCAATCTTCAGACGAAATGTTTTTCGCCAAAATACACAACTTTTGTTAACATATTGAGTTCAGATTTTCACTCGTTCGGGGTGATTTTAGTGCAGAAAGCCCTAAAGATTGTATTTTTTTTTCAGATTTTCGACCATAACTCACAAACCGTGTATATTTTAGCATAACTGTGTTCGACAAAAATGTTCTTTGCATCAACACGAGTAACTGTGCTGAAAATTGCAATAACCTACAATCGACCATTAAGTTGTTTTGGCCATTTTTAGTACTCAGTAATACTTCGTTTTGTTTGTTTGTATTAACTTCGCTTTGTTGGTTTGTATTTTATTTATTTTTAACAAACGAATACGCGTAATGGTTTGTTCAAAAACTATAATAAAAAGGTAAACCCCAAAAACTTTTCTGCGCATGCTAAATACATTAATAAAATTTACACTTTCTACCGTAATTTTTTGGAGGAATTGCATTTTAATAATTAAAAAACTGCAATTTAAAAATAGATGGTTCGAACAGATTCCATCAAACAACCCCAATTCTATCACTACCTCTAATTTTTCTAACCACCAGAAACCCGACATACATTCAATATTGACACTAACTGTGAAATAATACATTTCCAAAGCAAAGGAAGGATCATGAACGCACTTGAGTTCTTAGAAATTAACCGCCTAAAACAACAAAGCCCTAATTCAATCCTCAACGATCAATTAGATGTTACATCATCTCCATTATTACAACCTCTCATATTAAGCTATAAATATATTGCCCTTACTTAGTTTGATTGAACAGATGTTACATTATAATTCATAAAACATTTCAAAAAAATAGTATCAATGGGTTTTTCCCAAAACCCAACCAAAAGACGCCGGTCTAAGTTGATCTTGAAAATGGAAGATTTGCTGTGACCTAAAAGTTGTGAACATATTGCAAGGTGTGATTGCAACGGACGGCTTCCCAAAATTCTTTTGCTTCCTATGTAATTGGGATTCGCGAAGCGAAATCGACCATTATCTGTGTCATGACTGGACAAAAAGAACTACCGAAAACGAAAAAAGGTTAAGTTTGTTTAATGAACCGTTAATTAAGAATATCGATGATATATTGCTGCGAAATTCATCCAAGTGGCTGTCAAAGATGCTGAAGAAGTTTATGACTGTTTGCAGGACATCTTTCCAAAACTCAGCACCGACAAAATTAAAGGCGGTATTGTTGTGTATTTTTATATTTTTATATCTATGTCTGTTTACTTCATACTATACGCATTGGTATTAATTTTTCGTTTATGCTTTTTTACTTAAAACAGGTGCACTCAATGGGCCAGATATTCGAAAATTAATGAAAAGCGAAAAGTTCACAAACGTGCTGAGACACAATTACCGACGAACATGGGACGCAATAAAAGCTGTAATCGAGGGCGTTTTATGGAAGAATCGTGTAAAGCGAGACGAAACAAAGAGCCTGGTAAAAACAATGCTCTCTTACTTTCACAAAATAAATTCAACCATGGCATTGAAATTGCATTTTATGCACCATCACCTTGATGAGTTTTTACAACAATTACCCAGCGAATCAGACGAACAAGGGGAGCGATTCCATCATATCACCATGCCAATGGAAAAACGATATAAGGGAAAAAATGGAGTTTGCAAAAAAACCGGATTTTTATAAACCACAGTTTCAGGTTTTCAATTTGTAGAAACCTGCGGTTACGGTTCAGTTTTCGGTTTTTGGTTTTTATTATAATGCACTCAATTCAATGCAAAGTTATTTATTTTATTTAATATATTTCTTCTTGTATGAAATAAGATTAGTTTGATGAAATTTGACCTTGTAATACCTATAACAGAAAAACCGTCTTTTGTGGCCAATTTTCCAACAATCTAGAGAAGCTTTGTTCATAAAATAAACTAATGTTTTTTGTGTGAGTTTCTAATTAGATTTGTTGAAGCAACATTTGTGTCAGAATCGTGTGGTCTTTTACAAGAAATTTTATGAACATTTCGCTTGTGGTTTATTATTGCAGACGTAGAACCCTTAGAATTGTTCACGCATCTGATCCACTTTTCTTACATTTAGGTCTATTGTTGGCATTGTTCGTAGATGAAATTTTTGTAAAATATTCCCACACTCAAAAAAATATTGCAGGTAAGATTTACAAAATCGTTTTGTAAAATTGCTAACAAAATATTTTTGTGAATTTACCAAAAAATCCTAAACTTTATAGAAAATTTTGTATACTTTTTTAAATATGAAAAACATTTGTAAACTTACCAATTGTTTTTGTGATTTGGATTAAAAAAGTACAAAATCATAAATATTTCTAATTACAACTTTTTTTTATTGTTTTGACAAAAATATTTTTAAGATTATGTTGATTTTTTTAAATTTTAAATCATAAATCGTGTATCCATAACAAAATGAAAATCAATTGTACAAAATTTTGTAAAATTTTGTGAACAGAAAAATAACATTCTACAATTTTTGTTGTAAAACTTAATACGAATATTGAAGATTTTTTTTTAAACTTTACAAAGAGACTTTTGCAATTTAAAAAATCAACAACTATTTTACAAAAAAAAAATTCTTTTTACAAGCACTTTTATAAAAGTTTATAAATTGAAGTCATAACGAAAATTGGTATTAAACCTTTTCAGTTACAATCTGGTTGTCTAAGTAGAAAAGTAATTTTTTTTAAATTGTGCTAATTTAGTGGTCTATATATAATAAATAGTGGTAGTGATAGTCCCTAGTTTGAACAGTATTAACATCATCGTCGTTTTAAATGACACTTTTGATGGTTAATACATAATAATTAATATTATGATGATATTATGATAATAGTTTAAATTGTCGACTACGTTCAATTTTGATGGACAATAATAATGTAATAAAAATGAATCAAAATATGGCGACTGGAATAGCAGGACAACTGGCGAGCTATAATAAATCCGTTCCTTACTGAATGTATGGTAAGTTGTTTTAACTTAGAGTCTACATTCTTTATATATATGGGACGTTTTATCTCAAACGCATCAAGGCTGTGTTCAAAATTCTCTGTCGTAAAAAAATTTGTTTATGGCGCAAATATAAGCAAGATTATAGAGTTTCTTAAACTGTTTAACTGCTATACTTGTAAAATTCATCGCATCTTTTAATAGAAACCGTTTTTTCAATTTTTTTAACTATTATATCAAAATGTTTAAGGGTATGTTCGTGCTTAGCAAACAAAGGTCAGAAAAAGGGTTCAACTTTCAACGACTAATAGAATTTTGAGCTCAGCGTTGATCCGTTTGACGTGGTACATTCCATACATAGGTCAAAATCACGAATTTTAAACCAGAAATTCGGTTTTTTAACACAAACTTTTTGATTTGTTTTATCTTTTTTTACAGTGGAAGAGAAAATAAAAAACAACATTTCATAAGGAAGAAAAGTTTTTGTAATCGCGAGTGATTCTCCCTTTAAGTTAGGTGTAATTTTAAAAACCACGAGTTTCATATATGTTCAATTTGATGTATTTCACTAACAACTTAACGGCTTTCAAATTTTTTTTTGTTTTAATGAATGAGAAAGTCTTTTTTTAATTGAAATAAATACAATTACAGTTTTTGATTATTTGTTATAAAAAGTATTAAAAAATAATAAGGGATGGAGGGTGGATATCTCCGTTAAATTTTATTTTTTGCCTTATAATTTCATTACTTTTCTACGTAATACTAATCATTTAGATTTCGGCAATTTTTTTTTGAAAACTATGGAAATTTAAAAAAAACTAAAGAGATAATAATTTATTCAAAAATTTCTATAATATCCAAAAATATCGCACAAAACCGAATTTTTTGTGAATTAATAAAGTTTTAAAATTATAAAAGAAAATATAAAAAACAATCGATGAGATATAAACATTATTATTTTTTAATTTTGCATAGTAAATTGTTAAAAAATTATTACTTAAAATATTATTATCAAAAATGTCTTTTTTTAACCTTTAAACACAACAAAAATTTTTAAATCTCATAGTAGCTCATTAAATTAAACATTTATAAAACTCGTGCTTTTTAAAAATTAACCTTAGTTGTAAAGGGAGAACTGTTCATGACAAAAAAATAATTGTTCATGGGCAGAACTAAACCAAAATTGGAGAAACCCTTGTGTTACAAGACTAAAATTAATTAAATTCAACGCCTCAACGGGAGATATATTTCTTAATTTTCAACAGTAGAGGAAACCATAGGATTAGAAATTGGTAAGCATAAACATGCAGCATGCAAGTTTGATGAAAAAGTTGATAATTATTTATTTTTTAAATTTGTTTACAGATCGAAAAAGATTTAAAATGGCAAAGTAAACCTATGCCACAAGAAAAAGTAAAACCATTTAGTGACGTGGCATTTTTCTCAATATTATAACATAAGGATAATCTGCAATTTTATTTCATTTAATACACTACGTTAACATCACATTAAGTGACGAAAGAAAATGTAAAACAAACATGTATCTTTCTTTAGGATTTAGTGTTCCGGATCCCAAAAAAGTTTCCTTTTCCTGATGAATTAGAGAAACTGCGATTTTTAATTTAGTAATTTAGAAAACGAAAATTCATTCAACATACCGAATAGGCTTATAAAATATTGTAAAAAATTTTAACTAGAAACTATTTACAAAATATAGCAAATGTATGCAAAAAAGTGTTTTATTTAGTAACGGAGTTCCCATATGATACATGTGCATGTTTATATATGTATATGTATATATATATATATATATATATATATATATATATATATATATATATATATATATATATATATATATATATATATATATATATATATATATATATATATATATATATATATATATATATATATATATATATATATATATATATATATATATATATATATATATATATATATATATATATATATATATATATATATATATATATATATATATATATATATATATATATATATATATATATATATATATATATATATATATATATATATATATATATATATATATATATATACATATAATATTTATTTATATTACAAAAAAATATTATTAAATCCATAAATGCTTTTTGTTGATACTATAAAAGCGTTTGTACTTTTTCTAAAACTTTTGTGAAAACAATTTAATAAGTTTTATAAATTTCACAATATCTCTGATAAACTTAAATTTTTAATTTGAAGATTTTACAAAATATTTATTAAGCCAAAAAATGTTTCTGCCATTTTCATAATTTAATTTATAAACCTTAAAATCTTTTGTTGGATGTAAATAAAAGAATTTGTAGTGTTTATAAATAATTTTTTTCACAATGACAATATTTATTGTAAAAATGTAAATTTTACAAAAATTTTTGTGTGTTGTATATTTATAAAAAAATTGTAAAATGTATGTAGAATTTTATTAGTTTCACTTGGTTTTTTTTTTGAGTGCAAACTGCTGTTGATGATGATGACATATTTTTTTTTGGAATATTGTTGCTTTGAAATTTTAACTGTGAATAGTGTGAAGTGTAAAAGTAAATTATTTAATATTTTTTCGTTATTATTAACAACAGTTTATTAATAACCTATTATTTTTACAGTATATTACTTATACTTATATTATTAGTCAACCCAATCAACAAATACAAATTTAGCGATAAACAAAGTTATATTTTTTGTTGATTTTGTGTTTGGCTCAATATGAAACGAAATGAAGATCACAAATGAATTACTACTTTGATTCAAAATTAAAGTAGCTATTATAAATTATTACTAATACCGCATTCACAGCGACATAGCAAATTAGTAGATAGTATATTATAATTTGCATCTTGGCATATTTAATATGAGTTTAAAACGTAGATTGTAATTTGAATCGTAAGTATTTGAATCGTTTGTAATGGTAGTAAGCCTAGATATCAAATTAGTTGCAAGATTTTAAAATAAAAAGTGTTTACAGCACAGATTTAAATTACATCTACTAATTTGCTATGTCGCTGTGAATGCGGTATTAGTTGTTATAGCTGAACCCTTAAACCAATTACTGCTAGCATCCACTTTGAGTCAGTAGACAACACATAAATTAAATTTAGACAGAAAATATAAAAAATAAATTTTCGATGACAATTAAAATTTAAAATTTGTTGAAAACCGTAAACCGTGATTTTTAGCAACGGTTTTCGGTTACAATTTGATAAGCTGGAAACCGCGGTTTCGGTTTTCGGTTAACCGAACCGTACAAACTCTAGGAAAAAAGATAGATGCTTTACTTGCACAAGTATGTTGGTGGAGTCGAAAGATAATCCAACACGAAGATGACACAGACGATGATACCAAAGATGACACCGAAGAAGAAGAAGATGTTGGACACACCGAAAGAGATATGCCCTTAAATATTTTATCCAGTGCGATATCAGATAGTGATTCCACAGATTCAGACCATGAATTAGAGCGACCATCGACTTCTCGAGTGGCCATTAAAACCCTTTTCACCTCCTTTAAAATCTTGAATCTCTCTATTGAATAGCTCTATAAAATGTATACGAATTTACAAAATAAACTTTAACACAAAAAAACACATATTTTTTATTGAAGCTGAAATTTTGGTGTGAAATGTACTATTTGGTTGCGAAATTACTCACAATGGCCAGAAGAAGTTAAGGATCGATTGTAGGTTATTACAATTTTCAGCATAGTTACTCGTGTTGATACGCAGAGAACATTTTTGTGGAAGACAGTTGTGCTAAAATATACACGGTTTGTCAGTTATTGTCGCCAATCTGAAAAAAATACATTTTTTAGGGCTTTCTGCACTAACAACACCCCGAAAGAGTGAAAATCTGAAATCAATAAGTTAACAAAAGCTGTGTATTTTGGTGAGAAAAACATTCCGTCTGAAGATTGCATTGAGAAATTCCTAATACTTTACGAGATATAGCCATGCAAAACTAAAGATCGAGCACAAAAATTGATGACGTCATAAATAAGAAGATCGATACAAACTAGCAAAACCCAACTAGGGTTTTGCTAGTTTGTATGGATACTTCCAGAAACGGAAGTCAGAATTTGTGTTACATTCGATAACCTCAAAAATGTTGCACTGTGTAATTGGTTGAATTTCAATAGTAATTTATTAAGTTTATGCGTTTTTTTGTCCATTTCAATGGGACCTCAACAGTTTTTTTAATATTTTAATCTGAGACACTGAATATTTGCATATGCGCATATGAATATGCGCACAATAACCAACAACCAGTATTCACTGGTAAAAAAATTCTACTATACCTCAACATTCAACACTCAGCATTCATAATTCAACATTTTATATGCAACATTGGTAAACCGGTATACAACTGGTATTCATATAGATTTGGTTTGGAAAATGTAAATAGCAAAAGGAAAAACTCATACACAAAATGTAAATATGTAAATATTAAGATAAGATTACAATTTTAAAGCTCTTGAAAATGGTTTAAAAACCGAAACCGGTTGAGCTGTTTTTAATTTTATTTTAATATAAATAAAGTTAGAAACAAAAATTAATTTGCGAAATAAAAACAAGTGTTTCTTTTATTAAAAATAAATTTATTATTAATAATGTTTCGCCAAGTGCCAACAGTAACCTCAATAAATACTATTAAGATAAGCTTTAAAAAGGTTAGTTCGGCAAAGATTGAATGAAATAGTTCATTATGATTATATAGGGATACACTAGCTCTAGCATACACATATTGATTTAAACGATTTTAAAAATTTATAAAAACGAGTCAGTTTTTCCTCTTTTGTCTGTGCGTGTTGGTTTTAAATGAGAGTGGGTAAGAGTGCAGAAAGCCTTTTGCCGAAATCATTTGAAAGAACCTTAATTTTTAATATGCAACAGATGCAATTTTTGGAATATCCACCTCACTACGTTTTGAGGATGATTGGTAGAAAAATTTCAAAAAAATATACAGAGACTGGAAGTTTGATAAATTTTTAACGAAAACTATAGCAGTATCAAATAATTATGTTTATGTGTTTTGAGGAGACAGGAGATGGGTAGAAACATATTTTTTTACCTAAATCGGGTCTCATTTCAAAGAGTAATTTTTAACTGATTTTGCATTGAAGTTGATTAAGGTGAACTTGAAGTGAATTATTGCTGAATTTGAATTGAAAGTCTATTTTCCAACAATTTCAACCATTTACAAGCTGGTGTAATTGAACCTTTTTTTTGTTAGCATAAACAGCTTTGGACGATGCAACGTTTTTTGTGTCATTGCTGGTATTTTCTGGAATTGGAGCAATTCCACGTCATCGCAACAGCATTTGTTCTAGCATCCGGACTGATCCTCTCTGAATTCGATAAAATTTCATAAACAAATAGCCAATGACGAAATAAAAATACCGTTTCTTTCGAAAAATGAAATTTCGCTGTGAGAATGACACAGGGTGGCAGCAAAGTTTTACGGGTTGGCGAAACATTAGTATCTTTGTCTACTGATTGCTAACGATTGACCAAACCGATTTATAGCTCATCGGAAAGGTGATTAATAGGACTTATAAAACCATTTATTAAACATTTTATAGTAATTTCTTGAAACTATGTTAAACTATGTTAAACTTATATAATATTTTCAAAGACTTTAACCAAATTTTTTTTCCGAAAAAAAATGTTCAATTAATTCTTAATCTAAAACGAAAGTTTCTCAATGACATGATTTATCGTTTTGAAAATAAAATTCTTACAAAATTAATTATTTAAGTATTTAAGGGTGTGAATGCTCTTTACATAACTGTCCAAAACTAATTATAAATCCATGTACCTGAAATATATATAAACTCATTCGGAGAAGTGAAGAAAATAGTGTGAAAAAACCTATAAAAAAATTGAACCGACTTCAATAGATGACAAATCCGGCACTAAAAAGTAAAAAATAACTCCTTCATTGGGTTTTCAACTATAATGATAGTAAAAATGCTATGTAGCTAGGCTTTATATACAAGGTAACGTAATAATTAATGTTTTAATTTAGACCAAACTTAATTATTATATCAAAATAAACGAAAACATTTAAACTCCCAAACTATTCACACTATAATCTATATTCTTATATATACACAGTATCAAAATTATTAATCTATCTACTGCTAAGTATTTCTATAATTTCGATCTCACAATTCCTTTGAAAATCTATTCAAGTTTTATTTAAAAAAAAAACAGTTACTAAAAGTGCTACGAAACGGTATTATTTTACAATCGATTAAAAATTTACAATCACAGCTACATAGGCATGATTGAACATTACAAATTTGCGATAGAATATAAAATTATGCTTTTTCGATTTTCACCGTGTGTTATGTATTTTTTTTATTAATAAAATGTGTTGTGTTGTAGGAATTACAATATGTGTCACAATAACACATAAAAACCTTTAAAGACCAAGGTCCCACAACAACATACGTTCAAAGGTGTTGATAGACGTAAATCTTTCATTTTTTGTTTTTTTATATTTTTTGTTAAAGAATGGATAACTAAACAATAAATCCTATCACTGACAAAATATGACATAGGCCAATATTTTATGATAGAATATAGAAAATAAAAGTAAATTAAAAAGTAAAATATGGAGGGGCTGAAATCTCACAGCTCTGAGATATCAAGACTTCGGTCTGGGTTAAGGATTTTGATATAGTTTTCGGCAAAAAACTTTTATGAGGACATGGTTTTTAGTTTTGGGCAGCGGTGTATATCAAACTTTTCAAAATTCTGAAAATATATATATATAAAATTCACAAATTCAAAAATTCCATTTTTTTTTCAAAATTCCAAAAATATTCCAAAAATTCCTACAAAATCAAAAATTGAAACTTTTTCAAAATTCTAAAAATTTTGCAAAAATAATTACAAAATCAAAAATTAAAACTTTTTCCAAAATTCTAGAAATATTGCAAAAATTATTACAAAATCAAACATACAAACTTTTTTCAAAATTCCAAAAATATTTCAAAAACTATAACAAATTCAAAAATTTCCATGTCCAATTTCATTTTCAATTATATATACATCATGAAAACAGCTACATTTTTTTTCCAAAAAATTGGCTAAAAAAATAAATGAAATCATTTTTTGACACGCTTTACATTATTTTTTTGACAAACTTATAATGCCATAATTCTCTATAATAATAATAAATTTTCATGTCATACAAATTATTAATTTTATCTTTTTCCAAAAATTGGGTAAAAAAATAAATAAAATCTTTCTTTTGACACACTTGACAACATTTTTTTGTCAAACTTATAATGCCATAATTCTTAATAATAATAATAAAATTTCATTTCAAACAAAATTTTAATATAATTTTTTTCCAAAAAATTGGGTAAAAAAATAAATAAAAATCTTTCTTTTGACACACTTGACAACATTTTAAATCCGTGCAGCGGTTTTCTAGATTTCGTAGGTTGTAACGGCCGGACGGCCGGCCGACAGACAGACATACATTTCTTCTTTGCTTTTTAGAATCAGTAGGTCCTAAAACGTCGAGAAATGCCAAAAAAAGTGGGGGTAAGAATTTCACTTTGAGCTCATGAATGTAATACTTAGGTCTTTCAGACCGAAATAATAGCAAGTTTTTACAAAAATTTGCTGAAACAAAACAAAAATGTAGTTGCCAATAATCCAGCCGGTTGCATATTCCTTGATCCTGTGGCACACTTTCTTTCTCTATGATTAAAGCCACACATAGTTATATGAAGGCTCGGTTCTTCGAAGAAGCAACATCGTCTCATAACTAAGGATTATTTCACAGCTAAGTTTGAGGGTGCTACTGTTGACTGAATACAGTTCATCCGTCACCACCCCTAAGTATGTGATATCTCACGTTAACTTGTAGTCAATAGCAGGAACTGGAGTACGCGGGATTATCACACCGGTAGATTAAAAATAAAAAAAAATTTACAAAACAATAAAAACTGATCCCTCCATGCGGACATTAGTTTTGTTTAGAATTCTTATGTGAATTTCTTTTGGTATGTCAGATTTGATCGAAAAAGATCTAGATTTCGGTGACCAAACGAACATGAAATCAGCTGTTTTTAAAATTTCGTTGTATAGGTAAAAAAATGACATTTTTAACATGTGCGTTGCTTATTAGTAAACCATTTTCTTGTTTTAGTTAAATATAATTAACTATTCATTTATTTCGCTTGTTATTAACAATATTTACAAAAAATAATATCAAATGTTATACAAATATGAATAATATAAACTTAAAGGACTATAATGTCATATTTGATGATGAGGGATATGTGATGGCGGAAAACGATACAATATTTTTAGAAAATAAAACAGGTAATAAATGTTTATTCAAAAAATATAATTAAAAAATGAAGTATTTAATAAATTATTCACAGATGGATTTGTTGTTAATGTGAAATTTAACGAAGTTGCAACGTTTTATAATTTAAAAACTATTTGTACAGGTAACAATATTAACAAAAATTTGTTAATATTAACAAAATATAGTTGTTAATATTAAAAAAAATTTTTTATTAACAAAAATTTTTATTTCAGATTCAAATAATTTAATTCCTGGAAATATTCCTGAGACCCAGAGTCAGGTTTTTATAGAACCACAATCCGCAACACATGGAAGTTGCCTGGTAGATGTTTTTTATAGAAAGGTTGACATAGCTACGTTTTGTGTATTGAATTGGCGTGCGCATTGTTGTGAGAATATTTTAACTCGTCGATCGCTTTGCAACTGGACAGCCATATTTGTATGTAATTTTAACGTCTCTACGTGTCACACTAAGTTGAGTATTTTAGGCTAACATTTTTCGTCTACTGACGTCGACTGGTGAGTTGAAACGGGGAGTTATTTCACGTGGTAGCAATAACGCAGCTATTCCGGTTTGGAAGTTTACTTTTCAGGGGATAGTTCATTCATTCAGGGTGTTGAGGTTGATGCTCAGAAAATTAGTGAGTTGTGCAAGGTTGTTTGTTATCATAGTTCATCATAGATCATGCAGCTGGTACCTGGTTGTCGAGGGTAGGATAAACCATATCAGCACCTGTATCCAGTGTGTGAAATATCCTGGTTTTCTAAGGTTTAGCACGTTCCAGGTTCTCATTTTTAAATCATAGTCTGGTGAGACAGTTTCCGAGGTCGCGGCTTGTAGTTAGTGAGAGATAATCTGAGGCCCGTGTACAGAGTTTATAACAAATTCGTGTTTCACGGAAAAATTCTAACAAATTCTTCACAATTCTTTTTTCACTCTGCTCCTCTGAACAACACCAACCTGCCAATCTTACCCAGATAACACTGGTCGCAAGTATGTAACCATAAAACATAAATATAATATTATAATAATATGCTTTTTTTTATTTCAGATTTAAATGCAACACAAACCAAATGGTCTGAGGTCAAAACCCAATTTTTATTATGCGAATACGCTAAGTATTTTGGGAATGTAGGGCCTTTTAAAAAATTTAAAAAAAGAAAGATTTATTGAATTTTTTGGCAAGCCTGGTAAATGAAAAATTTAATAGGTGTTACACTTCAACACAAATTGAAACACGGTATAAATGTGTATTCAAACGTGTTAAAAAGGTAGAGGAAAATAATAGAACCAGTGGCGAGGTTCACGAAGAGTGTGCTTATCAATCGAAGATTGATGCAATAGTAGGGCTGGATGATTCCATAGTACCCGATTATTTGGTATCCCCCGGCCAACGGCGAAAAAAATCGATGAATTCCGAACCCACTTGTTCTAGGTTTTTAAGTCCTGCACCATCACCTATATCAACAGGATCACAAGTATCAGATCAATCGGATGTACCACCACTTTAGACTGCATCACTAGCATCAGCTCTATCACTATTACCATAGGGAAGTGGAAGAAATCGCAAAACGGAGCAGTCGAAATTATGGGACACCTACCTAGAACATAATGATAGATTATTTAGAAGATATGAAGAAAACAAACAAAAAAGGCACGAAAAAAAGAAGAAATTAAAAATAAAAGGTTCTTAGCAAAACTAAAACAAAAACAGCAATGGCATGATAAAAGAGAAGAAACCAAAAAGCATCGTCAGTTTCAAAAAATGAACGCAAAGTATGCATTAATAGATCAATTGAAAAAATTAGCTAATTTGACATAAACAAACCTTTTGTTTATTTATTTCAATTTAGTTAACTTTATAAGTGTTAATTTTAGTTAATAAAACACTTTTGATATTTATATGAGCAATTTCTCGCAAGTTCAGCAAATTTTTGAGAAATTTCCACTAGACCTCTTTTAATTTTGATTATTTTTTGTTTATAGATAGTCTTTCATAAATAAAAAATACAAGTTCTCTTAGAATTTTTTTTTTTTCGACCAGGGGTCTTCACAGGGTGCCCCATTTTTTGTTATTTTGGGATGGGATTGGGATTGTGGATTGTAGAAAAACTACTGAATCGATTTTCATAAATGATATGTCGTTGAATAGGTATTAAAACAAAGTTTTTAAAAATGTACATTGCTAATTTTTTGAAATAATTTTGAACGGTGTAACATAAGAAAAAAACGGTGTAATTGAAAAAAAGATGGCATAGCCTTTTTTTTTTTTTTAACTAAATTGAAGCTTATTTTATATCTAACCACTTGTGAAAGTTTAGGACACGCGTTATTTTCTGTTTTAAAGATAAAATTCGTTGTGCATATAACTGTCGGGAATCGTTTTTTTTGTTCTGAAGAAAAATTATAAAAATGGCGTTATAAACTAAGAGAATTTTTTTTTAATGTTAAATATTAAATATTTTATTATTAGATGAGCTTTTTAAAATATTATAAAAATTATATATGTAGTACAATAAATAAAATAAATACAATTGTTAAAAATGATTTACTTATTTTACAAACAGAAGTTTCTTTTGAATAGGTAAACCCTTCTGCAATTATTTTCTTTATATTAGATGGCATAAAAAAATGAAATGTTTATTTGTCACTTTTAGTAATCACTTGTCACTCTTATAAAAAATAATTTGACAGTCTCGACTGCAACAAAAAAACCGTATAAATAACTAAATCTATTTTCAGCATTTTCAGATTTTCAGCTCATTCTCCACACTGCAATGAATGTTATTCATTATATAATTTACCACAACTAACAAATGTCGTTAAACTTTAGTAGTCTGGAATTTGCTCACTACCAATTACCAAAACAACTTAATTTTGAATATTGAAACATTAGTTTCAAGTTTTGATGGATTGGCAGACACACACATTACGAACTCCTTGCGCTAATTTTACGCATTCGTCACGCTGAAGGCTTGCAAATTTTGTGAACTCTACTTTCATTCTGGAAACTTGCTTTTAAACTCCACGTATGCTTCATATACCGTGCATGATAGTAACCTTTTTCGCAGAAATATTCGTATTCGTATATGTATATTAAACACATAATTTATCGAATGTAATTTATTCTGAATTTCAGATGTAAGATTTCGTAAAGTTTTGGAACACTTGCCGATACTAAATGGTTTAAACAATGATATTTACTCATGTTTTTATAAAAAAATTATTTTAACTATTAATACACTTTGAAGCTCCTTTGCCAACACAACATTAATATTTTTTAACAAGATTGACAAATGAGTTTAGTAATGATGCTGTACGTACGATCAAAATATCTCTAAAGAGTCTTTAGTAAAGACTATTCTTTTCATTACTGTGCTCTCATTTTATGACAGATATTATCATTAATAGGTAATTAAATACGGCGCTTGATTAGTTCATGCCTTTAAAATCAATTTCGGACAGGCATAAATGGGAGAAAAGTTAAATTATGTAAAGAGCATCCACACCCCCAAATATTTAATTTGTATCCTTGAAATAAATAAATGGTCATTAAATTCCTATAAAATAAGAATTCCGGTGGTTTTAGTTAAGTAGATGAATCATTGCATTGTTAAAAAAAAAAATTGAAAAAAAACGGAAATTAAAGTTTTGTAAGAATTTTATTTCAATCACCTTTCCAATGAGCTAAAAATGACGTAAATCTGTTTGGTCAACCGTTAGCAATCGGTAGCCAAAGATACAAATTTTTCGCCAACCCGTAAAACTTTGCTGCCACCCTTTGACATCCACATAGCGAAACTTCATTTTTGAAAGAATTAGTATTTTTATTTTGTCATTGGCTATCTGTGTATGAAATTTTATCTAAATGAGGGGATTGGGAACATCGATGTTGCGGTAACGTGGAATTACTCATTGACATTTACGAGAAAAAGTTAATTTTCTATATGCCTATAGTCCGGAAATATAAAGAATTTATACGGCATGGAGCCGATTTATTTTACACGCATGGAGGGAACCATTTTTTTTAATACGAATAATGTTTTTATTTTTGAGGACATCGGACATCGATTCTTCGATCTAATCGATTAATCGTTAAAAAATAATCGATTCAATTCTATTTTTATGAATCGAAAATATTGAAAGAATCGATCACTTGCAGACCGATTCTTCCAATAATAGTCATGTTACTATGTTGTTTTATATGTAAAAATTGTAATATGTTTTTGTCTTAAACTCGAACTAATATACTAGAATTGTATTTCTGTTTAGATGAAATATTATGCCAATTGTCAATATCAAATTGCAAACAGAAAAATTAATAACAAACTGTTTTATAAAAAAATTAAATAATAATATATAATGTCTAGTCCATCTAATTCAAAAGTGTGGTTGTATTATAAAAAAAACTGTGGAAGGTGTAAAGTGCAATTTTTGTTCCAAAATTATATAAAATAAGGGGAACACAAGTTGTGTTCCTCTTATTTTTTATGAACTCGAATTACATGATTTTTTAAGTTGGTTGTGTTACCCAACCAACTTAAAAAATCATGTAATTCGAGTTCATAATATATCGTTTACAGAACAAACTGAAACTGATTTACTGCCGTCGAGTTCTAAAAAATCAAGGTACAATAAGAATTTTTTTTAAATAAAAAGATACAAAAATATTATAAGTGCGAAAAAAAGCTGAAGACTAGTTTTTATTCCATTACATATCTTTACTTTCCATGACTTTTTTTGGAAAAAATCTATAGAGCAAGACTTTTTTAAGGAAAAAGACGTCTTTTACACTGAAAAAATATATTTCATACCAAAAATATTTTTTCTATTTTGCGTCTAAAATAAAGTCATTTCGATACCCAAATGCGTATCGAAATGGCCTTCATTAAGATACGCAAAGTTTTGTTTTTCAAGGTTGGTCACATTGGTCATACAAACGTCAGTGAAAGTTAAAACGAATAATTATATAAATAAAATTATTCTTATTAATTAATCTTATTATTAAAAAATAATCTAAATTAGTGTTAAATATTTTAATTAATTAAAATAATTAGTAATAATAACAAAATTTCAAATTGACTATATTTTAATAAAATACACATTTTATGAAAGCTAGTTTTCGAAATTTTCTTTAAAACATTAAAACATAAAAAATATTTTTTAAAATTTCAAGACAAAAAATGCAAAATAGAAAAAATAGTATAAAAAACTCGTTTCATAAGACGTTTTATCGCACTTATATCCTTTAAAAAACTCCTTTTCTAAACAGATTGCGTGCGGTAAAATCGTCGATTATGAAACTTTCTTAATATACTATTTCCATACAGTGTAGATTTTTAAAGTTTTATAGTTAAAATAAAACAGCAACAATCAAAACAAACAAAATGGCCGAACAAAACGGTTTTTCTAATTTTAATTTAAAAGAATATTTAGAAATGTTTGGAAACGATATTGTTGACGGTAAGTTAAAAAACACACTCAAAAAAATATTGCAGGTAAGATTTACAAAATCGTTTTGTAAAATTGCTAACAAAATATTTTTGTGAATTTACCAAAAAATCCTAAACTTTATAAAAAATTTTGTATACTTTTTTAAATATGAAAAACATTTGTAAACTTACCAATTGTTTTTGTGATTTGGATTAAAAAAGTACAAAATCATAAATATTTCTAATTACAACTTTTTTTTATTGTTTTGACAAAATATTTTTAAGATTATGTTGATTTTTTTAAATTTTAAATCATAAATCGTGTATCCATAACAAAATGAAAATCAATTGTACAAAATTTTGTAAAATTTTGTGAACAGAAAAATAACATTCTACAATTTTTGTTGTAAAACTTAATACGAATATTGAAGATTTTTTTTTAAACTTTACAAAGAGACTTTTGCAATTTAAAAAATCAACAACTATTTCACGAAAAAAAAATTCTTTTTACAAACACTTTTATAAAAGTTTATAAATTGAAGTCATAACGAAAATTGGTATTAAACCTTTTCAGTTACAATCTGGTTGTCTAAGTAAAAAAGTAATTTTTTTTAAATTGCGCTAATTTAGTGGTATATATATAATAAATAGTGGTAGTGATAGTCCCTAGTTTGAACATCATCGTCGTTTTAAATGTTACTTTTGATGGTTAATTCATAATAATTAATATTATGATGATATTATGATAATAGTTTAAACTGTCGACTACGTTCAATTTTGATGGACAATAATAATGTAATAAAAATCAATCAAAATATGGCGACGGGCATAGCAGGACAACTGGCGAGTTATAATAAATCCGTTCCTTACTGAATGTATGGTAAGTTGTTTTAACTTAGAGTCTACATTCTTTATATATATGGGACGTTTTATCTCAAACGCATCAAGGCTGTGTTCAAAATTCTCTGTCGTAAAACAATTTGTTTATGGCGCAAATATAAGCAAGATTATAGAGTTTCTTAAACTGTTTAACTGCTATACTTGTAAAATTCATCGCATCTTTTAAAAGAAACCGTTTTTTCAATTTTTTTACTATTATATCAAAATGTTTAAGGGTATGTTCGTGTTTAGCAAGCAAAGGTCAGAAAAAGGGTTCAACTTTCAACGACTAATAGAATTTTGAGCTCAGCGTTGATCCGTTTGACGTGGTACATTCCATACATAGGTCAAAATAACGAATTTTAAACCAGAAATTCGGTTTTTTAACACAAACTTTTTGATTTGTTTTAACTTTTTTTTACAGTGGAAGAGAAAATAAAAAACAACATTTCATAAGGAAGAAAAGTTTTTGTAATCGCGAGTGATTCTCCCTTAGGTGTAAGTTAGGTGTAATTTTAAAAACCACGAGTTTCATATATGTTCAATTTGATGTATTTCACTAACAACTTAACGGCTTTCAAATTTTTTTTGTTTTAATGAATGAGTAAGTCTTTTTTTAATTAAAATAAATACAATTACAGTTTTTGATTATTTGTTATAAAAAGTATTAAAAAATAATAAGGGATGGAGGGTGGATATCTCCGTTAAATTTTATTTTTTGCCTTATAATTTCATTACTTTTCTACATAATACTAATCATTTAGATTTTGGCGACTTTTTTTTTTGGAAATTTAAAAAAAAACTAAAGAGATAATAATTTATTCAAAAATTTCTATAATTTCCAAAAAAATATCGCAAAAAACCCAATTTTTTGTGAATTAATAAAGTTTTAAAATTATAAAAGAAAATATAAAAAACAATCGACCTTATTATTATTCAACCTTATTATTTTTTAATTTTGCATAGTAAATTGTTAAAAAATTATAACTTAAAATATTATTATCAAAAATATCTTTTTTTAACCTTTAAACACAACAAAAATTTTTAAATCTCATAGTAGCTCATTAAATTAAACAAAACTCGTGCTTTTTAAAAATTAACCCTAGTTATAAAGGGAGAACTGTTCATGACAAAAAAATAATTGTTCATGGGCAGAACTAAACCAAAATTGGAGAAACACTTGTGTTACAAGACTAAAATTAATTAAATTCAACGCCTCAACGGGAGATATATTTCCTAATTTTCAACAGTAGAGGAAACCATAGGGTTAGAAATTGGTAAGCATAAACATGCAGCATATAAGTTTGATGAAAAAGTTGATAATTATTTATTTTTTAAATTTGTTTACAGACCGAAAAAGATTTAAAATGCAAAGCAAACCTATGGCACAAGAAAAAGTAAAACCATTTAGTGACGTAGCATTTTTCTCAACATTATAACAAAAGGATAATCTGCGATTTTATT